>ML096492.1:25064-46238 GCA_003697995.1 Taxidea taxus jeffersonii | reverse complement strand
AAAAAAAAAAAAAAAAAACAAAGGCAGAAATTCTAAAAAACAGAACACAAAAAAGTAAAAACAAAAGAACACAAAAGAACAACAGAACACTCCCCCCGCCAACCCCAAAAAACTAGTAGGATTCTTTGGGAAAAGTAATACAATGAAATTCTAAAATAAAATAAGTTCTTCTGTGTAACATATATGGACATATATGGAACATTCACTGATGGAATAGTAAGCCAGAGTTTTATATTTAAAACTCCCAACAACTCATTCAAGTAAAATGAATAGCCTTGTTTTTCAGAAGAGGGAACAACATCTGAGAGGTTAAATACATTGGGCACTTTTTAAATTTAAGATTTTATTTATTAATTTATTTGGCAGAGAGAGAGAGTGCACATTAGCCAGAGGGAGAGGGAGAAGCAGACATCCCACTGAGCAGGGAGCCCGACGTGGGACTCCACACAGGGCTCGGCATGGAGCACATGTCCCTAGGACCCTGGGATCATGACCTGAGCCGAAGGCAGATTTTTAACCCACTGAGCCACCCAGGAGCCCCTACACTGGGCACTTTTAAGCCAGCCATTCAGCTGTTAAGTGATATGGCTGGCATTCCTGTGTAGACCTTTCTGTCCTCAAATCTGACACTTCTGAGGGAATGGTGTGCTTCCACTCACTAACTCTCACCATTTCATAGGTGACTGCATAACTTTTCACCCCTGTGGAAACACTTTGACAATGTCTCAGAGTCCTGAGCTCTCAAATCTAATAGCTGGGATAAAGTCTCCTGATAGCCTCCAGAACAGCTGCTTTCCTCCAGTGGGGGCAACCTGGTGCTCTCCTCACCGGATCGTCATACTGGGAGCTTTCCAGATCTCTGTTAATGGTTTTCCCTCGAGGGAGTTGGGTTGCATGTTCTTTTCAAGAGTGTGTATGTGTGCGTGCACGTGTGTGTCCGCGTGCATGTGTGAACGTGCACGAATGCAGAAACCAGTTGGCAAAAAGAGAGAGGATATTGATTGGCAGACAGTGAAGATCAATAACTGAAACTGGATTATCTGGAATCAAACAAACCTCATCTGTCACGTCTCTCTCTTATATCCCTGCTATTGCTACTTGTACCTTCTTATGCTGTTTTGGCATTCTGTTGATTTCCTTATGTCATTTTGCTCTAAATTAAGATGTATGGGAAAAAATGGGAAGCTATTATATTACAAGTTCAACTGCTGATATTTTCTTCTTTTGACAAATCCTGATTTGCCTTCCAACACTGTCACGTATGTTCTGGCTTGTTTTTTTCTGTCCATTTTCTCACTTTAAAATGAGCTATAGTCTTTTTTCCATCAGAGTATTGATTTTGCTTTTAAAAAGAACTCTCTGTTCCATTATCCCTCCTGATCAATTCAGACCATTTTACATGAGAATTTTTTCCTTTTCCTTACCACACAAAATGTCTTTGTTTTTATTTCACTTTCCTCTATATGTCATTTGTGGAGCATTTAATTATATCCCCAGAGTTTATTTTGAAAGGTGTCAGTTTGTTTAAAAAAAAAAAAAAAAGTCAGGCCACTTGACAATTTCAATTTCTTTCTTGATGTGAGAATTTGCTTATTTATTGGACACATATCTGTTGTACCAGACATCATAGACAGTGCTGAGGTTAAAATAATTAAAGTGAAATTAAAAATAATGAACAATATTACAAGTAATATATATTAAGTTGCCACCAATGCCAGGCAGTATGCAAAAGGGCTTATGACTCTTAAAGTAATAAAATAGACATTTATTGAGTGTTTATGCCCTAGGGAATTTCCACATGGTTTATGTGAATATAATATATCATTCTTAGGAACACCCTGTGATGTAGGTACTGCAATTTATTCCCATTTTCAGATGAGATGCTAAAACAAAGAAGAAAGTAAATAACTTGATCACAGCTGGTAAGTGACAGAGCCAGGATTCCAAGCCTCTCAATCACTATGTTTTTCTCTAGGTATTGTATTATTATTATTATTGCCACTGTATATTTTTGCTTTACTATCTAAAAGCAATTAATAGCTCAAAATCCACCAGAGGGAAACACTCACATTCCATTTACCTACACAGTTTACATAGAAAGTTCAATCTGTCTTCCCCAGAATCTACTTGACTAGATAGCAGCCCCCCTATCCCCCCGCAAAACCTCAAGGACATTAATCTGCTGCTGCTTTGCTCTACCTCATAGATGTTTTAGGATATCATAGCCACCAGTTTTTGGACAAGCTGCTGTACTAAAGGACTCAAAGAAGAGTAAGTAAGGTGCAGTTTTTACCCATTTTTTCCTAATTTTGCCTTAAAGTAGTATATTTATTATTCTTTAATAATATTTAGATTTACAAGTTCCTCCTATACCATATCTCACACTATGCTAGGTGCAAGGACCACTATAATGATTATGACTTTGTAACCTGTCCTAGCTAACTTTTTAATATTTTTAAAATTGCCTTTAAAATAGTTCTCTCTGGAGTATTAGACAAGTTACTTGATGGTAAGAGATCTTTTGTCTCTCACCAGTATCCTTCAGTGTCTTTTTCAGAGTAGGAACTTAGTAAATGTTTGTTGAAATGAATTAAAAGAAATTGACCTCCAATAATAGCTAATGGCTCACAAAAATTACTACCATATATTCCTGAAAGTGTACTTTAGTGCAGAAGTTTGAAGGTCTGGGCAGATAGTTGAGAAATGTAGCCCTAAAGATTTATTCAGGGTTCTTATCATGTTTCCTACCTTTTTCTTTTTTTCTACATTTTTAAATTTCTAATACTTTTTAAATGAATTTACATATCATAAAATGTGCATATTTTAATTGGAGTTCATTAAGCTTTTACTAATGTATATACATTTAACCATTACCTAATCATGATTTGCAATGTTTCCATGATCCTAGAAACTTCCTATGTGCCACTTTAATCAATCTGCTCCCTGACCAGAAGCATTTACTAATCTAATTTCTGTCACCATGGATTTATTTTGCCTGTTGTAAACTTCACATAAATGCAATTCTACAACATGTACTCTTTTGACTAAGGCTTTCTAACTCAGCATTATAATTTGGAAATTTATTAGTGTTGCCATATGTTTCAATAGTTTGTTCCTCTCATCGCTAAGTAGTATTACATTGCATTATATCACACTGAGCTACAATGTGTTTATTAGTTCCCCATGTTTATGGACATTCTGGTTGTTTTCAGGTTTTTCAATGATGTATAAATCTCTTCTGACTTTTTAAATATCCTTCTTTAAGGGGACATATATTATCATCTTTCCTGGGTGAATGCATGGGAATAGAATTGCCAAGTCATAGTATAGGTACATATTTTATTTTAGAGAAAAAATAAGAGCACCTGGGTGGCTGAGTCAGTTAAACCTCTGCCTTCAGCTCAGGTCCTGATCCAGAGGTCTTGAGATCCAGTCCTGCGTCAGGCTCCCTGCACAGTAGGGTGTCTATTTCTTCCTCTGCCCCTCCAACCCCCGCTCATACTTAGACTTGTGCCTGCACACTCTCTCTCTGAAATAAAATCTTTTATACATATATATATATATGATATGTATACTTATATATATCTGCAGAAGTTTTTCAAAGGGTTATAATATTTTACAATTTCATCAACAATAAGTGAGAGTTCTAGTTATTCCACATTCTCTCTAACATATTGTTAGATTTTTAAAAACCGTTCTTGTGGGTTTGATACAGTATCTTTGGGAGGTTTTGTTTTGTATTTCACTAATAACTAGCAGTGTATGCCATTTTATATAATTTTGGTTCTTCCCATATCTTCTTTTGTGAAGTATCTATTTAATTTTTTCCTTCACGCTCTTCTACAATATTGATTTGTAGGTATCTTCACATAGTCTCCCTATATACTCTTTGCCAGATATATGTATTGCTTTTTTTTTTTTTCCTGTGGCTTGCCTTTTTATTTTCTAAATAGTCCTTTGAAGAACAGAAGTTTTTCGTTCTGATGAATTAGTTATTTGTTTACACTACATATACAGAATATCAAAGCAAGTGACAAATTACAGGAAAACTGAAAACAAAATAATTAAAAACAAAATCAAGGACAAGGCTTGTAGCTCCTTGCTGCCATAAGACCTGTATATGGCATTAGAATTAGAACACACATTTAACTTGAAGTTTCCTATAAATCAAAACAAAGAGAAAATATTCTATTAGATAAGGAGAGATAGGAGGTAAGTGCAGTTATTCCTAGAAGTGAGCCTTATAGGAAATTCCTCCCAATGGGTGGTCACAGTAGCATAGTGGTGAGGAGTATTCGCAATATTCTTTTAACTAAATGGAGTAACCAAGTGAATGCTCTATATCCTTTCTCCACTTTTTTTTTTTTTTTTTTTTTTTTTTTTGGCCTGCTTCATAATGCTTTGAAGGCAGGCCTCCTTGAGTTCCTTCTCCTGGACTTTCTTGCACTTTGAGAGAAACCAAGAAAAGAGCAAGGGCAGAGGAGAAATAGTTCAGGGTACTGATTTATTCTGCTCCCACCATGAAGGGCCTATGGTTCTAGCAGTGACTGTACTTCTTGGCTTCAGGCGAGATCTCCTGTGGTGGTCCTCTCTCATACCTACAGCTCCTCCATGGTTCTGGTAACACCACATTCTCCCTTGTTTCTTCATATCCAGTCATGTACTGCTGTCCTTTGTTGGTTCTTTTAATTTTTGTCCACTGTACTAATCCTTCCCAGGCTCTCTTCCATCAGCCCTTGGGATTACCATTTTTTTCCTGCCAGGAATAACAGCCAGTCTATACAGTTCCTTCCTGTAGTGTCCTTCAATGAGAGTAAAACCAGAATGCCAAGAGTAATTCATGAAAAACAATTCTGTAATGTTATGCATGAATCTCTGATTGTTTCCATTAATCCATGGATAAAATTTACACTATCTCTAAAAAAATGGATCAACTCTTGATTTTCATAATAAAATACAAATATATTCTCAGATGTAGAAAGCAATACACCAGAGGTTCGGAAACCACAGGACAAGGAAACTTTATCCAAAAATACCATTTTCTCTCAAGTGTATGTGTTTTTAAAAATTTCTGTAGTTTTTCACATATATGTAGAAATAGAAGCTATTTGTATATTTTCATGTTGGCACAACACTGGGCTTATCTTTTCATGTTGGTTTTTGTTGGTTAGACTTCATAGAGGGCTACTGGAAATCTTTGTGGGTTTATGTTATCTGGAACCTGATTATCATTTTGATGATAGATGTGCAGGATTTGAGCCTTCCATGGTCAACAGATAGAAATGACTAGTTTCTTGGGAAGCCTAATAAGTCTTAGAAGAGGCAAATATTCTTAAATTTCAACGATTTGAATATTTAAATCTCATTCAGATGAGATGTGTATATTATTTATTAGAGTAATGTCTTGGAGCTGATTCAGTATAGCTACTGATCTGCAGTTTAATGTGACAATTTGGTCATTAATTTTCTCTGCCTGCTGACTCCTGCATGACACGATTTCCTTGGAAATCAGTTATTTGGCCTCACTTTGAACTGGAAACCTTGATAAGAGTGTGACAACACCCTTCTTGGAGACATTGTTTGTGTTTAATTTTTTTTCCTCCAAAATTTTCTCCTTTTCTCCCTTAAATGAGTTTCTCAAGTAACAGTCATGCAACTGAGTATCTATCATAAGATACTGGTGTATCATTGCCAACCTTTTTTAATACATGTATTAGTTTTCTAGGACTGCAGTAACAAAATACCATAAACTGAGTGTCTTAAACAATAGGAACTTATTGTCTCACAGTCCAGGAATCTAGAAGTCTGAGATCAAGGTGTTCACAAGTCTGTGTTTCCTCTGAAGGCTCTAGGGAAGGATTTGCTCCAGGCTCTTCTCCTTCACTGTGATGTCTAAGTCCAATCACAGAATGTTTTTCTTACATGTGTTTCTGTGTCCACATCTCCTCATTTTGTAAGGACAAGAGTCATCTTGGATTAGGGACCCACCCTATTCCATTCTGATCTTCACTAATTATATTTGCAATGATTTTCTTTCCAAATAAGGTCGCTGTTTGAGCTCCTGGGAGTTAAGACTTCAATGTATGAATTTGGGGAGAACACAATTCAACCTAAAACAGTAGTGCACTAATTAAAATAATTTTCTTCACACCATCTGTTCAGTGCCTCCTGTGCACTATTAAAATCCTATTTGTATTTCATTTGTATTTGTTAGTTTTGAATGACTATACTGTGATTCCTTTTTTTAAAAAAAATGAATGTTCCATAATAGAAACATAATTTTAATGAGAGGATAATTTAGAATTCTTTAAATATTTGATAATATTATCTTTTTGAATTATATGACTAGAAATAGAGATATCAGGTTTCGAGTAGCATAAAATTGTTACCTTCAATTTGCCTCAAGAAGCAATTAGCTATATCAAGCACATCGTTGATATACACTGTAAATCAATTTCTATCTTAAGTTCCTACTGAAGAGTAATTTGATGCTATGGGAAGATCCAATAACTCTTTTAAGCCATTAGGTTACTAGAAATAATTTAATAATTCAGCATACTAAATGGCATCTGCCTGGTTTGAAAGAGTGTCTGATATCATCCCTAAGGTGTTAGCTATATTCTTTTTGGAAACTACCAAGGACTTAGCTGTCTTTGAAGAAAATTTTGAGCATAAATTAGAAAACACAGTTCCATGATCCCTTTGACTGTACTATTATAAAACTCATAGTGATATGAGCTTTTCTGGGAAAAATAAAGGGGGAAAGGTGCAAGCTAGTTCATTACAATCTCTTCCCTTTTGATTTCTTTTAATGAGTTAGCTGAAGTAATGGTTGCCTAGTTGTTGTTTTAGAAGCACATTTTAAAGATAATGGTCACTTTATTGATTTTGTTTTTAGAAAAATGATAAGTGCTCATTTAAAAAGAATCCCAAGGGTGCCTGGATGGCTGAGTTGGTTAAGCATCTGCCTTGGGCTCAGGTGGTGATCCCAGGGTCCTGCTCAGTAGGGGAGCCTGCTTCTCCCTCTCCCTCTTCCATTCCCCCCTACTCATGCTCTCAATCATTCTCTCAAATAAATAAATAAATAAATAAATAAATAAATAAAGAATCCCAGCCATACAGAACTGGGGAGGGGGGGAAGGAATAAAAAAAGGAAAATAAAGGATAAAAGGAAAGACACACATAAATAAACAAATGAAACTAATATAACACTGTATGTTAACTGTATATTATTAAAAGAAAAATAAGATATTATGGAGAAAAAGCCATTATGCTTACTAAAATATCATCACAAGATAAATTCATCATAAGAAAAGAAGAAAGAAAGAAGAAGAAAAAGCAAAGCAAAGCAAAAGCAGGTGCTAAGCCCTAGACTGACATCATTCCTTTCCATTTTGGAATGGTCAGTAATTTGTCATCATAGTAATAGATCCTTACTCTTTATTTACAGATTTACCTTCTCTGCTTACAGCAAATCTGCAGGCATTATCATTTCTGGGTTTGAAGCATACATGATTTGCTGACATCCAATATTGTTGATCATCAGATCACTCACTTTATGGCAAAAGGAAGAGAAACAAAAGGTTCATTCTCATAGAAATCACTATTATTCCTATATGTTTCATTATCCAGAAAGGGATAGCTTGATAGAATAATAAAATGGCATGCTAAATGATGGGGGTGCTATCTTGAAGACAACACTCCATGACGTTAGGATGCTATATCCCATCTAGGATATACAGGTTTTTAATCAACAAGGTTAGAAGTTAACTTCTAAATCTGAATTCTTAGCCCAGGAATCAAGGTATAAAGGTGATACTGACATCATCACCACCATACCTATAATCCACGTAAGTACTTTTTTCCTTTCTATAGCAAAAAAGTTGTCTTGGGTGGATTAGAAACTCTAGTCTCATGATAGAAATACTTCTACCTTGGGGCACCTAGGTGGCTCAGTCAGTTAAGCATCTGCCTTTGGCTCAGGTCACAATCCCAGGGTCCTGGGATTGAGCCCCACATCCAGCTCCCTGCTCAGCGGGAAGCCTACTTCTCCATCTCCCACTCCCCCTGCTTGTGTTCCTGCTCTGTCTCTCTCTCTGTCAAATAAACAAAATCTTAAAAAAAAAGAAAGAAAATAAACACTTCTACCTTACAGCACAGTTCAATTAAATTAGGAGCTAAGACCTGGCCTTTTGGACTCTTTCCTGGCCATTTTAGACTATTTAAACAACAGAGATGTGGGAGTTGGGTGATTTTTTGAGTACTTTGCAGAATTTTGGTTACTGTCAAACAATGAAAGCAAAGAAGACTATGGCTGGAACCCTAAGGAAACACTGGATTATCTGTTACTATTCTCTTGCACACTAGTTTTGGACAGGGGAAAATTACAACAATCTAGACTCCACAGTGTACAGTCTGAATATCTGTGGCCCCCTCCAATTATATGTTGGAACCTAACTCCCAATATGATGGTATTTAGAAGTGGGGCCTCCATGAAGTAATTTGGTCATAAGGGCAGAGTTTCATGAGTGGAATTGATGCTCTTATAAAAGAGACCCCAGAAGAGCCCATATCCCTGCTACCATGAGGGTACAGTGAGAGCAAGAAGCAGGCCCTCAGCAGACATAGAATCTCCTGGAACCCTGATCTTAGACATTCCAGACTCTAGAATTGTGAGAAATAAATTTCTGATGTTATTAAGCCACCCAGCTTGTGGTATTTTGTTACAAACCCTGAACAGACTGAGAACAATATTGAAAGTTTGGTCAAGAATCTATCTGGCACAGATTCTGTCGGGGGTTAGGGAAGACATGGAATGGGTGATTGGAGAAGAAAAGATGATTATCAAATTAAGCCCTGAGAACAGATAATACAACAGGTACAGAAGTAAGGACTGTAATAGGCATATTTTAGGTTAATATTCTTGCTTCCCTCTTTGCTTTTCCTCTTTGTTCAGTTATTTAAAAGGCACTAATAATGAAAAATAATGAAAACTTCCAATGTTTTCCATTGGAAGTATGAAATAACTGATAGCATTCTGTGATGATATAGAAACCAATGAGACTTTGGCTACCCTCATCTGGACAAAAGACAGGAGTAGGTGCTCAAACAGGTCAAACAGGTGGACTGTTAATGGATATTTTCTGTTTGCCTCTCCAGACCCTGTCTTCTCCACTCT
Source organism: Taxidea taxus jeffersonii (assembly GCA_003697995.1). Classification (NCBI taxonomy): domain Eukaryota; kingdom Metazoa; phylum Chordata; class Mammalia; order Carnivora; family Mustelidae; genus Taxidea; species Taxidea taxus. The sequence goes on along the minus strand of ML096492.1, from coordinate 37,060 downwards.
ACTATGGTCCTAGAAGGTTCATTTGTCTAGGCAGTAACAATGAGCTTCCTTCCCTTAGCTTCCATGTTGGGTTCAGCCAATGGAAAACAGCAGCAGAATCTCAAGTGGACTGTTAATGGGCATTTTCTGTTTGCCTCTCCAGACCCTGTCTTCTCCACTCTGCTCTGGTCCTGGAATGTTCATTTGTCTAGACAGTATCAATGAGCTTCCTTTCCTTAGCTTCCATGTTGGGTTCAGCCAATGGAAAACAGCAGCAGAATCTCAAGGGGTATAGATGAGCAAGCCTAGGATGTACGCTTCCCTGCTTCCTTTCTGGTAGAAAGGCTGTGCCCCTCTTCTGAAAGCTAAACTCTTATCAGGCAGCCATCTTTTGCAGTACTCCCTTCCTCCTCTTTAGGTCATGAGGGGCAATATCTTCCCCTCTTCTTTTCCTCCCTGTGGAGCCCCAATTCTTGTTGGCTTTTCCTAATTCTGCTCATATCTTTGTAAATTATATCTTTTATTAAACTCTTCTCAATTACCTCCAGTCTACCACACCTTCTGTTTCTTGCCAGGATCCCCCACAGATACAATATGTAAGCTATCAAAGACCTGAAATTTCATCTTTCTTGTCTGTTCTCTTTGCATTTCTAAATTATCTGTCTAGGAAGAAGGGTTTATGCATTTGTGTTATGTTTACATAGTAAACAGAATATTTATGTTCCACTCATGTTTGAAAGTGCTTGTCTTGTATATAATTCTGTAAATATAAATAAGAAATAAGGGAGTGGTTTTCAGAATAAATCCACTGACAAGTATTAGACATGAACATGTAGATGTGTTGTGCTAGTATGCTATTCAATATGCAGGAACAATAGGAGTCACTGTCAGAACTCTTGGGTTCAAATCATAAGGTTGCCTTTTATTATTATTTTAGTAGAAGAAACCAGAGGCTGCCTTTGGCAAATAGTGTTGAAAATAATGTTCTTGCATTGCAGCAAGAAGGAAATCAATGCCCAATTCACACATTTTATTCAGAGCCCATCCAGATATTTTCTTATAGTTCTGAAGGGCTTGCAAAAACCACAGAAAACTCTGCCCCCTTTTCTTTACAAAGTTAGCTCATGGCTCCCGTACTCCTTATATGATTCATGTGTCTCCAATGAAAAATCAATACTGTGCTAAATACAGTTTAGCCTGGCTTTGTTTTCATATGCATTAATGGTTTTAAAAGATAAACTGAGGCATATTTAAATTTTTAAGCAAAAATTGATTCAGATTCAATCTAGCAGATAGAAAAGAGGTTTAAATTGCTGTACAAAATGGAAGACGTTTGTAGGCAGAAAGGAACAGAAATAAGGAAATTATACTAGGCATAAAAGCAGGTTGGTTATTGCAATGTTACTTCCCTTTAAGGGATGGTAAGGATCTATTAGGCAGATGACCTAACTAGTGCGGATCAGGTAATGCCTAACTTTTTTTTTTTTTTTTTTTTTTGAGAAAGATAGAGAGCGAGAGAGAAAGAGAGCATGAAGAGCATGAGCAGGGCAGAGAGAGAAGGAGAGGGAGAACCTTAAACAGGCTCCACATTCAGCTTGGAGCCCAGCGGGGGCTGGATCTAATGACATGGAGATCATGACAAGAGCTGAAATCAAGAGTCAGACACTTAGCTGGCTCACCCCATTCTTGATTGGTTTAAGATTCCATTTCTGTGACAGACCTAAGTGTAATTAAATTCAGTCTGTTTGGTGACGTAAGGCTTAGGATGGGTCATCCCATTTTAGGCCTACTGTTTTATTTTTCACAAACCCCTCCCCTTTTGATCAGGCTCTCAGCCTGAGCTATATGATAAATGTTTGAGTAACCACTACTCCCTGCTACTACTCTGGAGTTAACAGTTTTTGCTGAATCTCTGCATGGCATTCACATGTCTCAAGATCAGGTGCATACTCTTTAATTTGATCGTTCTCTTTGTTCCTTTTCTGATGTTCTATTCAGGAAATCATTTGCTTGGTGATTAATGGTACAAACATGCACTTTTTTTTCTTTCAAACATGCATTTATACCTTTAAAGCAAATACAATATGTCAGGGGGCTACTGTGATTATTGTAAGTGGGATAATTCCCAATAAGTGTACTTCAGGGCCATGGCCTCTATGACCCAAACCAATCAGAATCAAGTATGTCAAAAAAAGACCCCTTTGAAGGAGTTGGTTTCTTAACCTAACTTGTTCAGTGATCTTGTGTAGCTGACTCTCAGCTTTACCAGAAGTGTTAATCCAAGTGCAACAAGAGGTGTTGACCATAGCGCAGACATCTTGCTCAGCTAAAATAATAATTAAGCTATTCCATGATCAAAAACAACTTTGAACAGGTCTAGGGATTTTCCTTGGGCAGCTACTGCTTTAGGAGCAGATGCTGAAGTATCTTTAAGAGTTAAGAGGAGATTCCTAATCATAGCCTCATTTTCACTTAGTTCTAGCCAGGAAGTAGGCATCTGCCAAAAAAAAAAAAAAAAAAAAAAAAAGAAGCACATTTTGAGTCATGAATGCCTCCTGGTGATTGCCATTTGAGTCTGTGGCTTGGGAATAAAAAGGTGACAGTCATGGAGGGCAGTAAAATGTAAGAGTCTGTAGGCTACACAGTTTTACTCTTGTTTCCCTTGCCTTGTGCCTGGATGCAAAGTTCCCTGAGTTTGGCATTGTTAGCCAAAGGAATGTACCCAGGGTTAAGTAATCTGACAGGATAAAGAGAAGGCTGAATTTGTTCCAGAGAAACTGGGGATCAGAATTCTGAAGTTTGTGATGGGCAGATCTGTAAGATCACCAGCATCATGGCAGATCCCAAAGTCATTTGGAGGTAAGATTGAGCGTGCATGCGTGTGCGCACACACACACACACACACACACACACACGAACACACCTTGCAATGGCCTGAGACATGTATGAGGCCGGAGCAAGATAAAAGGTGGACAAAATAATCATAAAGACCTGCATAGTGTAAGAATTAGGAAAAGAACAGTCATAGAGAGAAGGCGGAATGCAAAAAAACATTTTTTATTTAACATCTTGGGAAGAAGCAATCTGCCTCAATGTGAGCTACTTCTCCTCCTAGCCAATTTGATTTTGAGGTCTTAGCATTGGCACAAGACCAGATGTCAAGTGGACCCTTCTTCAGATGGGAAATATCCACCCAAGTTTTGACACTTTGTAATCTGGCAACAGTGTTGGTATAATGTTATCAGTTGTAATTCCAGTTATTGTCTTCAAATGTTATGTGTTTGAGAAATACCAAATTTACTTGTCACTTCATTATAATGAACTCTCATTAGATCTTTAAGCATGGGCCTTTTAAGGTCTTTCATTATTTACAGTTAGTGTTTTACTCTGATGCTTTTGCAAAAGTAAGATTCATGGAAAGCACCCTACCGAGTACTCTTCATACTGATACAACTGGATGAGATGCTATCTGATTTGAATCAATTTTTGCTCAAACTCTTAACAAATTGTAATGTGCCTCACTTTTTTTTTTTTAACACTGTTAATCTAATTTATATGAAAACAAAAATAGGCTAAACTGTATTTAGCACAGTATTGATTTTTCATTGGAGGCACACAAATCATACGAGCAGTATGGGAGCCATGAGCTTTATTAGGTCTTTGCTTACTTAAGAACACCCAGTATTCTCAATACTAAAAGAGCTGGATTTTGTTCACACCTATGTAACTTTCTATATTTGCCATTAACACCTCCTATTGTTATTTTCATTAAATAGATAATTTTTATTTCATAATGATCAGTAATTCTATTTCTTCAAATATCCAAACCTTTTGATGTTCTGGTAACTTCCTAAAAATCAAATTCTAAACAGAGTCTGACAGGAGACCATATGGTGTATGTCTTTCCCTGTCAGACCTATTCACTTGGAAAGTCTTCAAGGTCCATCCACATTGTTGCAAACTGTAGGATCTCCTTGTATTTTTTTTTTAAGAATAAATAATATTTCATTGTGTGAATAATATTTCAATATTTATTTCATGTATATACACACACAGATATATTACAACTCCTTTATCCATTCATCTGTCAATGGATACACAGCTGTTTCCATATCTTGTCTATTGTAAATAATGCTGCTATCTATGAACAGGAGACTGCAGATATATTTTTTTAAAGATTTATTTGTTTATTTATTTGAGAGAGAGAGAGAGCATGCACAATTGGGAGGAGGGTCAGAGGGAGAAAGAATCTCAATTAGACTCCCCACTGACTGTGGAGCCCAAAGTGGGCCTCAATCTCTTTATCCTGAGATCATGACCTGAGCCAAAACCAAGTCAGATGCTTAACCAACTGAACCACCCAGGCACCCCTTGTTGTGGTTTTAATTTGTATCTTCCTAATGATTGATTTCCTAATAATGATTTTCTAATGATGAGCATCTTTTCATGTACCTTTTGGCCTTTTATATACCTTTTTCGGAGAAATGTCTTCAGATCCTTTGCCCATTTTGTAATTGGGTTATTTGGGTTTTTTTGTTATTGAGTTCTATGAATTCTTTATGTATTGGGGGCATTAACCCTTATTAGAATAATGGTTGGCAAATTTTCCCCCATTCCATAGCTCGTCTTTTCATTTTGTTGATGGCTCCTTCTGCTGCAGAAGCTTTTTAGTTTGATGTGATACCACTTATTTTTGCTTTTGTATAGGTGTTCTATATTTCTGAGAGTATACTTGATTTATATAAATCCTTAGCTCTCTTTAAGCCATTAAATAGAGGTAATTACATATGAATTCTGGCAATACCATCCCCAGGTAGAAAAAATTGCTTATTTATAACATACACATCTAAACATACATGAACATACAGATAAATACAAAGACTTTATAGGTTTTATTTAAGAATCTTAGCCAACAGGTACAATAATGCAAAACTCGCTAGTTTATGAAAGAACAGTGGTATCTAGATTGTGTTTCTGGAAGATGTAATAAGTTAAATTTACCTGTTGGATTTTTTTTTAACTAATATTTGTAGAAGAGACTTTTAAGATTTTTAATAGGCCTAGTTTTCAAAATAGCTTTCTCTCTCTTTCTCTTTCCCCTTCTGATAAGAACTACCTTGGACCCTGGAGAAGACCATGTAGAATACTTACATATCAAAAGGCACTGAGGAAGAATGCAAGTACCACCAAGAAGGACTAAATCCAGACCTTTTACAATATCTGCAAGCTGTTTGAGATGAATAGAGGAGGCTTGGGGATTGGTAAAAAAAGATAGGTGGGCTTTGAGTTATTTCTAGAGTCACAGTAGATTTATAAGACAAATACAGTTATTTTTAATTCCTCAAAAAAGTGGGTTGCAACCTGCATGGTATCAAGTGACTGCCCTGCACATCTAATACATTATCTCTCCAGTTTGCTTCTTTATATCAAGAAGAAGATCTTCAATAAAGATGGAAATCAAAAGATTCCTATGTTTTAGATTTAGAGCTGTGTGTCCTTGGAATGTTTTAGCAAATCCGTCTACAAAGGTTTCAGAATGTTTTCTTTTTTCTCTGGGTCCACAGTTCATTTTAGATTAGGGAAAGAAAAACTTCCTATCAAGCTCTAACTATCAGCTTCTAATCTGGCCAACTTTTGACCATGGAACACTTTAAAAATAAATCTTTTCAAATACCTTGTCAGGTTTCAGCCAGGACAAACAGTAAATATTCCTGGCAGTACTGAACAACCTTATGAATGCATGGAGGCAAAAAAGACCCAAGACCAAAAGCCACTTTCAAAGATAAACCAATTAGGCAATTCCTATGAGAGTTGGCAACACTTGTAGGTCCCCAGCCAGAAAGAGTGTAATCCACGTTTCTTTCCACCCATACCTAGCCACAAATGGGGTGCAACCTACATTTCTGTCTGGCCATCTTTTTAGGTCTCTTCATCTGATTGTTACTAAGACACATTCTCAGGATATAAAATGAGACAAACAAGAAAACTATAGTTGTCCCCGGGAGGGAAAGGATGGACAACCAATGGGTACTCAAAAGCAAACTCCACCATAATTCAAAGATCTAAGTCTTATATATGTTTTTGGCTGCCAATCTGAATTTGGAAAGAAAGAAGAAATGTGAAATTTTACCTTCCTTTCTTGAGGAGGGGCTACAGATAGAGACATAGAAATGGGAGAGCTGACTGGTTAAGAATATCACCCTTGAAGGGGCACCTGGGTGGCTCAGTGGGTTAAAGCCTCTGCCTTCAGCTTGGGTCATGATCCCAGGGTCCTGGGAACAAGCCCAGCATCAGGCTCTCTGCTCAGCGGGGAGCCTGCTTCCTCCTCCCTCTCTGCCTGCCTCTCTGCCTACTTGTGATCTCTTTCTGTCAAATAAATAAATAAAATCTTTTAAAAAAAAAGAATATCACCCTTGAAATCAGGCAATCTGATGCCTCCAGCTTTGTTTTTCTTTTTCAATATTTCCTTTGTGATTCGGGGTCTTTTCTGGTTCTATACAAATTTTAGCATTGTTTGTTCCAGCTCTTTGAAAAATACCATTGATATTTTGATCAGGATGGTGCTGAAAGCATAGATTGCTCTGGGCACCTTAGACATTTTAATGTGTATTCTTCAGATCCATGAGCATGGAATTTTTTCCCATCTTTTTGTGTCTTCTTCAATTTCCTTCATAAGTGTTCTGCAGTTTCTAGAGTATAGATCCTTTACCTCTTTATGTATATTCCAAGGTACCTTAAGGTTTTTGGTGCTACTGTAAATGGAATCAATTTCCTAATTTCTCTTTCTATAGTTACATTGTTAGGTATAGGAAAGCAACTGATTTCTGTGCATTGACCTTGTATTCTGCCACATTACTTGGATTGCTGTATGAGTTCTAATAATTTGGGGGTGGAGCCTTTTGGGTTTTCCATATAAAGTATAATGTCATCTGCAAGGAGAGAGATGTTGACTTCTTCTTTGCCAATTTGGATAATTTTTATTTCTTTTTGTTTTCTGATTGCTGTTGCTAGGACTCCAGTACTACCTTGAACAACAGTGGCAAGAGTGGGCATCCTTGTTGTGTTCCTGATCTTAAAGGAAAGGCTCTAAGCTTTATGGCACTGAGAATGATATTTGCTGTGAGCTTTTCATAGATGGTTTTTATGAAATTGAGGAATGTTCCACTATCCCTACACTCTGAAGAGTTTTAATCAGGAAAGAATGCTATATTTTATAAAATGCTTTTTCTGCATCAGTTGAGAGGACCATGTGTTTCTTGTCCCTTCTCTTATTCATGTGTTTTATCACACTGATTGACTTGCGACTGTTGAACCACCTTGCATCCCAGGGATAAATCCCACCTGGTTGTGGTGGATAATCCTTTTAATGTACTGTTGGATCCTATTAGTTAGGATTTTGTTGAGAATTTTGGCATACATATTCATCAGGAATATTAGTTTGTAATTCTCATTTTTGATGGGTCTTTGCCTGGTTTTGGGATAAAGGCAATGCCTGATTTCAGGCTCTATTACAAAGCTGTGATGACCAAGACAGCATGGTACTGACATAAAAAATGACACATAGACCAGTGGAACAGAGTAGAGAGCCCAGATAAAGACCGTCAACTCTATGGTCACCTAATCTTTGACAAAGCAGGAAAAAATATTCAATGGAAAAAAAGACAGTCTCTTCAATAAATGGTGCTGGGAAAATTGGACAGCTAGATACAGAAGAATGAAACTCAACCATTCTCTTACACCATACACAAAGATAAACTCTAAATGGCTGGAAGACCTCAATGTGAGAGACTTGAATCCATCAAAATCCTAGAGGAGAACATAGGCAGTATCCTTTTAGACATCAGCCACAGCAACTTTCAAAACATGTCTCCCAAGGCAAAGGAAACAAAAGTGAAAATGAACTTTGGGGACTTCATCAATATAAAAAGCCTCTGCACAGCAAAGGAAACAGTCAACAAAATAAAAAAATAACCCATGGAATGGGAGAAGATATTTGCAGATGACACTACAGATAAACGGCTGGTATTTTAGATCTATAATGAACATCTCAAACTCAACACCCAAAAAACAAATAATCAAGTCAAAAAATGGGCAGAAGACGTGAACAGACACTTCCCCAAAGAAGACATACAAATGGCTAACAGACATATGAAAAAGTGTTCATTATCCTTAGCCATCAGGTAAATTTAAGTCAAAACCACATCTTATGCCAGTTAGAATGGCAAAAATTGACTAAAAGAAATAACAAATGTTGGGAGAGGTTGTGGAGAAAGGGGAACCCTCTTACACTGTTGGTGTGAATGCAAGTTGGTACAACCACTTTGAAAAACAGTGTGGAGGTTCCTCAAAAAGTTAAAAATAGAACTGTCCTATGACCGGGCAATTGCACTACTGGGTATTTAACCTGAAGATACAAATGCAGTGAACAGAAGAGCCATATACTCTCCAATGTTCATAGCAGTAATGTCCACAACAGCCAAACTGTAGAAGGAGCTGAGATGCCCTTCAACGGACGCATGGATAAAGAAGATATGGTCCATATACACAATGGGATATTATGCCTCCATCAGAAAGGATGAATACCCAACTTTTGCATCAACATGGATGGGACTGGAGGAGATTATGCTGAGTGAAATAAGTCAAGCAGAGAAAGTCAATTATCATATGGTTTCAATTATTTGTGGAACATAGGAATAACATAGAGATGAACGGGGGTAAATCAGAGGGGGAGATGAACCATGAGAGACTATGGACTTGGAGAAAAAAATGAGAGTTTGGGGGAGAGGGTTTGGGTGGGCCAGGTGATGGGTATCAAGGAGCACACATATTGCATGAAGCACTGGGTGTTATATGCAAACAATGAGTCATGGAACGCTACATCAAAAACTAATGACATACTGTATGGTGACTAACATAACATAATTAAAAAGATAATATCTCACTCTTTGCTGGTTTCTGAGTTTTCTCAGGATCCGATCTGCATGCTCTGGAGTGGGGTGTCCCAGAGGATCTCATCCCCACCACCAGAAACCACAGAAGAGGAAGAAGAATTTTTCCTTTATTCTTTATGGTGAGTGCTCAGCTGAGATCTCGTTTACTCTAGGGCATCTCATAAATGGAGAAGCTTATGTAGGTTAAAAGTTCTCCACCTCAGCCACAGTAATTCAAGATTATCTTTGGTAAGGCCAGCCTGCTTGTTCAGGCTTAAAATAAAATTTTATTCACCTGAGGCCTCACACCCCAGCCCCAGCCCAGCTTAAGTCAGACCCAAACCAGCCAGGATCCAACCCAGTTTCTACACAGATCCAGGCTGACCTCGGAATGCTTCCTGGTTTCTAAGCGAACCCTGCCAGCGCACTCCATCCGGTTTCTACGTCAGACGCTCGCCAGCCTCGCATCCGGTCCAGTTTCTAAGTGGGACCCAGACCAACCGCAGACCCGGTCCTGTTTCTAAGTTGGACCAATGCTTCCGGTTTTTAAGTGCCACGAGGTCTGATCTCGGGCTCGCTTTGTTTCTGAGTTGTAGCCAGTCTGACCCCCTAGACCCAGTTGGTTTCTAAATACGACCTTTCCGGAAAAGGAGATACCCAAAGCGCCTCATGGAAACCCGCAGAGCCAGGATCCAAGAGGGACCTAAACCTCCACAGGGAGTGGAAAAGCCTCAAGCTCAGGGGACGCACCAGATAGGTGAGCCAGGTTGCTGCTTGCTCCACGGGGCTCCCGACAGACAAAAGGGTCTCCTTTTGTTTCTTCTTGGGACGCCCAGACTGTTAAAAGCTAAACTGAGGCATACTAGACATTTTCAGAGTTTATTTTGTTATGCTCAGATCATGAGACCACCACCAAAAAGACCACCAAGAGCCAGACGTTCCGAAATGCAAAAGCAAGGCTTTATTCAGGCGGGCGGGCTGCAGCTCGGGCTCGTCCCACACACCGACGCAGCAGAGTTCAGGAGGAGCCCCCCGCTGGAATTTTACAGAGATTATATAGGCAATTTTACATGCAAAAAGTACATAGTCACATAGTTACATGTGTGGGTGACCTTGAAAACCTTGAAAATGATTGGTGTCTGAGGTGACTTAAGCTGTGTTGTCCGAGGAGGGTTGGTCATTTAGGAAAAACTGCTGACAGGGAGTTTTCCTTACTGGTTGTTTTTCCATCCTTCGTTAGCATATAGGGCCATAACCCCGACTGGCTCGCACTTGGTCCCTCGTTTACATATGGAGAATCACCCTCTATTGGTTCATGTCCGATTCCCTATTTGCATATGTAGGAACCATTTCTATTGGTTCTTGTCCCATCCTTTATTTGCATGTGTAGGAACCGCTTTGGAATGTCTTCAGCTTAATGTAAACAGCAAAAGGGCTGCCGCCTTGAATGGTGTCAGGCCCTTCAATTTGAGAAAAAAAAATCAGTTTGAATTGGGCAGCATCCAATCTAGCTGAATTTGGAGAGAAAGAAAAGCTTTGAGGAGCTGTACAAAACCAAACAAAGGCAGAAGGGAGCGGGAATGAAAAGGGGAAAAAGGTGTATTGGTTATTACAAGGTTACTTTCCTTTAGGGGTTGGCCGGGGTTTTAATCAAGTTGATCAGGCAACTTCTGATTGACTGGTTTAAGCTTCCATTTCTGGAGAGCCGTGACTGTAACTTAAGTTTTGGTTTGGTAATGTAGGGCTTAACTAAAGCAGCTCCATTTTGGGCCTGTTGTCTTGCTTTTAACAACAGATAAGCTTGCAGTTTTCATATACAGTGGAAATTTAGAATTCCTGACTTTATATCTAGCATTGTATTTTCCTGGATTTAATCCATGCTCAAGTTTAACTTCTAAAAATACAGAATTGACATTCCTCACAAGCAAAACATCTTTGCATCCTCAGTGCCTGCTACAATCCTTGGTAAAGAGTAGGGGCTCTGTAAATGTTTACTGAATTTCAGGGTTAAGTGGGGCTTTTTTTTTTTTTTTTAGGTGGACCATATATGCCCATATTTTAAATAAATTTGAAATTTGATAAGGTATATCAATCAGCAAGCAACAAGTCTAAGCAATCAAAAGTGAGCCTCATTGCATAAGCTTTCAGAATCAGAAAGTAGGAGTGTCAGGAATGACTTTGTAAATGTGTAAATCACAAAACTAAGAAGAGCTGCTTTCAGATCTCCTCCTCTCTGTTGGTATATAGCTATGAGCTCTGCCCTTGAAGCCAGACAGCTGATACTCTGATTGCTTTTCAAATTGAAACCCTCACCTGCTGTTTGCAAACGTGTTCTCTTTTCTTTTGCCCTGTTATTGAACAAACAGGCATTGATTTCTATCTCCTTTTTTTTTTTTTAAAGCAACAACATCCCACAGATACTAGATACAACCCTTGCCTGCTTAGTGGAGGGTTTCACTGAGTTGTATAAAACAAAACAAGAAAGAAAGAAAAAGAGGAAAAGAAAAAAGAAACCTCTGTAATTCCTGCACAGTGTGTTGGTAAGATTCCTGTTATGAAAATAACAAATCTGATGTGACATATGGAACAGGTGTAACTCACTAATTATTAATACACAGCTTCCTAGAGAGGAAAGTATGTTGGAAGGTATTTATGACAGTATTACAGCTGAAAGCATTCGGGCAAACAGACATATCAAAGGTGGCTGATGATACCTAGTAAGCAAAACTGAACTCTTCTTTTGAATGAAGATCAGCTCTTCCATAGGAAATGTGTAAAAGAAAGGAGAAGGAAACTGGACATCACTGTCAAAAACACGAGAGCAGATCCTGCTTACCGTCCTTCCTCATACTTCTGCTGAGCACTGAGTGAGCCACATATTAAGTGGTATGTTACTAATATCTGTTTAAAAATATGCGTTTCAGGGGCACCTGGGTGGCTCAGTGGGTTAAGCCGCTGCCTTCGGCTCAGGTCATGATCTCAGGGTCCTGGGATCGAGTCCCACATCCGGCTCTCTGCTCGGCGGGGAGCCTGCTTCCCCCCCCCCCCCGCCTGCCTCTCTGCCTACTTGTGATCTCTCTATCAGTC
>ML096492.1:0-24964 GCA_003697995.1 Taxidea taxus jeffersonii | reverse complement strand
TCTCTCTATCAGTCAAATAAATAAATTTTTTAAAAATCTAAAAAAAATGCATTTCACTTGAATTGTTCCTGAGTGTATTATACATGTTTCTTTATTTTAAAATACTCTTTACTTAGGATTTTGGAAATAAGTGCATGAGAAGGAAATGGAAGTTGAGAGAGAGATTGAAAGAGAAAGACTGATTTATGACAGCAGGAAAGACTCACACTATTTCAGAATTCTTTGACTTTATTAAGTAGTTCCTGATTCATTCATCAACTCACTGATACGTTAAATCAGTGACATGTTTATTGATTTATACCTTGTACTCTTCCTTCAGTATTATGTTTCTAGTCTTTTTGCTCAAGAAGCTCTGATAAATTTACAGGTGTACAGATATGAATAAATCATTATATGGGTATATTTATTCAGACTAATATCAGTGTGCAAGAAAGTTATGTATCCATTGTTAAACAAAAATACCATACAAAATGAGTAGACAGGACTTGATTTTATATTCCAAAGCTATTGACAGTAGAAGGGGAGGGAGACAGACTAAGTCTGAATACCTAGGGATACCTAACTCCATAGGCGACTGTAGACCATGTATGTTTGCTAATTGGCTTTACCCAAAGGAAAAGTCAATTTTATCATTTTTCTCCTATCTTCATGATCAGAGAGACAGCTTAGAGCAAGTTATACTACCTTACCATGGAAACCGAGAACTATATTCCTTGATGATTACATTTCAAAGAAATGGTTCCCAGGTCCTTGGGAAAGACATTCCTGGGTTGTAAAATGGGCAAGAAACTTTCTAACAGGGTCTATATTTCAAAGGGACAGAGAAAGGATTTGTAATCACAGGTTTGTAAAGTAAATGCTCTAAGAAAAAGAAGGTCAGAGGCTTAGAGTCAGGAAGAAGTCAATCAAACTGAGGGAGAGGTCAAGGCTGTCTTGACATCAAGGCATCAAACTCTGCCCAGCTTTGATGCCAAGACATTAAGTGTTTTTTTGGCATGGTTTGAGTGTAGCTCAGAATCTGCATTGGCCAAATCAAGTGGCTGCTTTGGAATGTACTGGCACAGCCACTGACAAACACAGAGTCTTGCAAAAACAAGTACAATGAGAAAGAAGCCGAAGGGAACAATGTATCTGGAGGTTCCTCATGTTCGAGGCCCTGCACTATGAGCTGCACATGCATCAACACTAACCCTGGTGTGTTGGTATTTAACAGATTGGGAAAGTGAGGTTCTCTTGCAGGTTTCCTGATGCCTCAAAGACTAGCTGGCAGAGGTGATACTTGGGTTTAATTTTGTCTGGTTTCCAAACATCGTGATCAAAGCACTTAATGATTCTACTTTCTAAATGCATATGGAGTTGTGAACTGAAATATGAACAATTTCAGTTGAGTGAAAATTGACAGGATCTTGGGAACGAGAGAAGGTAACCTTTCCTCTAGCTCTTGTGGATGGTAGAGAGAACTGGGCATTTCTACTCCACCTCACATTAAATTCTAGGAAATTAGGCCATTCCTGTTTCTACTATATGTGAGTAAGCATCAGAGAGATAAACATTTTTAAAAGAAAAATAAGTTCCTGGTATTGTATTTCAGAAACCTTGGTGAAGGATTTTATATTAATGGATTGTGCTCAGTGAGATTTCTAAACAGTCGGGTATGTCCAGGTGATCTGATGCTCTAGGGGAAAGGTCACTGGGGAGTCTTTGGGGAAATGGGCATACAGGCTGACTGTGCATCTTCCTGGAAATAGAATGGTTCCAACACCCCAGGCACCTGTTTTTTCAGGTCTTTCTTCTATCTTTCTTTCCTGCCTGCCTGCCCGGCAACAGTATATACAACATGAATTTTTTGCTTTCTACTTTGCCATTAGTGAATGTTGTGGCTTCCATTCTCAAAACCTTGGGAAGAAGCAGAAACTTCAGTCCAATATTACACAATCCTGGATTTTCAGGACATATTCTGATTATTTACTTATTTAGTGTATTTATTGGGTTTTTATCTAAAAGTTTGGCACTGCATATATATATAGAGAGAGAGAGAGAGAAATTGAGAGAGAGGGCAGAGATATGTATCAGTGCTCCTGACAAATCTTGAAAATACTATAGAAAGGATAATAAATTTCTACTACACTGGAGACTATTGTAAAGTTTTTCTTTCCTTAAAAATAAATGTTTAAAAAAATGCATTTATTGAAATATAAAACCAATAGAGAAAATCAAGCAAATCATAAGTGTACAGACCATTAAGTTGTCATGAAGGCAAAAACTCTTGGAAACACGGTCAGGCCAAGACTTCGAGTGTTTCCAGTCAGAACCCCTGCCTTTGGTATGCTGGCAAACCCTGATTTCCTGTATCTGGTATGGGCTTCAGTTCCTGTGAAGGCAAGTCTAGTTTCCACGTGTCTTTACCCTGGTGTGTAAACCTTTGGGTCCTTAACCCAATGTCCCAGGGTAGTGGGTCTAAGCTCATCTTCATAGCCCCATGGTCTGTCCAAAAGTCCACTCAACTTCTCAGATGGGTAGCTGCCTCTTCCAGATGCCCTAAAGGAAAAGTCTCCAAATAGTGAGCTTTTATTTTCTAGGTTTCCTTGTCTCTAGCATTTAACCCAGTCATTTCTCATTGTCTTATTACGACTCTGATGCTTTTGAGCACAGTTATTTATTTATTTAAAAGATTTTATTTATTTGTTTGACAGAAAGACAGTGAGAATAGGAACACAAGCAGGGGGAATGGGAGAGGGAGAAGCGGGCTCCCCGCTGAGCAGGGAACCCGATGAAGGGCTCGATCCCAGGACTCTGAGATCATGACCTGAGCCAATGGCAGACGCTTGATGACTGAACCACCCAGGCACCCCGAGCACAGTTTTTAAATTCAGATTTTCTTTTCGTTTTCAGTGTGCAGGTGGGCACAAATGACTTATTTTACTATTCCCAGCAGCAGAGCTCCCTTTCGCAGACATTTATGCCACCCTCATGACACCATTTGACATTGGAATAGGATATTTGTGTATGTCTATGTGTGTTTATATGTGTGTTCACGCACATGTTTGCTAGTGAGAAAATAGATTTAGAAAGGTTAAGCAATTTTCCCCACATTATATACCTAGTAAATAGATGTCTGAGTCCATTGCTCTATACACAGGATTTTAATTTGCCTCTGAGAGGGACATTCAAGAGTTTGAAAATACATCGGCTTCTACTCACTTTCAGAGGGCAGTCTGCATGCTAACATAGCTCTTCAGCACTTTATAAATAAAACTCCTTGGAATCTGACCAGGATATAATCAGCATTAATATTTGTCTCTGTAACACAGATTTCGTTTCAGCAAAGCCCTTCGATTACAGATGATTTTCAAGCATCCTTTAATTGAATTAGGGGTATGGCATCCTTGCCTCAGAAAGACACAGATCAGGTCATTGTTTAAAATTGTGAGCTCTTGAGGTGGAATACCTGAATCCAGTCTTGACTCTGCTGCTTACTCTGTGATTTTGCATGAGTTAACATCACCTTTGTGAGCCTCAGTTTCCTTGTGGCACAGTGAGGCCCATGAGAGTCCCGATCACATAGAAGCATTTTGAGATGACGTGTCTGCCTGGAGAACATTGGCAGTGTGCTTGGTGCATGTTCAGCACTTAATAAATATTTGCTCTGGTTTTAATTTTATATTACCTTGTCGTCAGGGTTTACTTTATTATTTTGGTATCTCCAGTTTACTGTGTTTTCTGTTGTTTCGTAAGGCTTTGATCAAGGATCAAGCCCTTTTCTTAACCAAGATGTACCAAAATATATTCTTTACACTGTCTCTCATCAATTTGAAAATATCAGCATCTAAACAGGATTTCAAGTTGCTTTCTCTGTGCTCACGGGGCAACTTGAGTTCTCCTGGAAAAATAAAGAATGCCCAGAAATGCAAAGGATCTTCAATCTGACTCAACTACCATGACATAGGGTGAGACAGTGTCATGTAGCCACTTCTTCTAGTGAATAATTTAATAGTGTGTGATAATGCTCAATATTAATAGTGAACTGTGACAAGAATGAATCATAGATCAGTGCAAGTTTTGTGTTCATGTGTGTCTGGGCCAGACCAACTTGGCTGGGGTTGTGGTATGAGGATGAAATCTTCCAGAAGGTAGCATTAACAAAATTATACATAGTCAATGCATGAAGTAAAAAACCTGCTACCATTGACTTTTCTCTTCAGATAGGCTCTTGGTCCATTTAAGTACTCGGACAAAAATTGTAAGCTGTCACCCAATTTCCTTATATATCCAACCACAAAGAGCCACGGCTTTTCCCTCAGTACTTAATTTATTTCATCAAGGACCATCAGCTGTACAGTGGAAGAAATGTCTGCTTTTGGGGAATTGTGCTTGATTTTTCTGCTTTGTGATAGATACTGCTGCAGCCAGTAGAGGAAGGGGAATGGTCTGTTTTTAAAGGATATTGGAAAATAACAGCAGATTGTCTGTATTTTATTAGTTAACTCAGTATTTTCAGATCATCTCTACTACTCTTGGCATCCATCAGTTTCCTGCCTTTAAAACAAATGTGGCTATCTGTACTCTCTGGCTGGCTGGTTTAGTGGGCAGATTTGGTTTGTGTGGATTGCGTTTTTCATCTTTCTAATATAAGTACCTAGAATGTCTTTTTTTTAATTTTTTTTAAATGATTTTTTAAAAGATTTTATTTATGTATTAGTTAGAGAGAGAGAGTGAGCACAGGCAGAGAGGCAGAGGGAGAAGCAGGCTCCCTGCCGAGCAAGGAGCCCGATGTGGGACTCGATCCCAGGACGCTGGGATCATGACCTGAGCCGAAGGCATCTTCTTAACCAACTGAGCCACCCAGGCGTCCCTAGAATGTCTTTATAGGAAAAGTTCTGCTTATATTTTGTTACATACTTAGCAAGGCTGGACCAAAAGGGAAAAATCTCTCTTTTTTTGCTCTGGAAGTATGTAAGTTAGTAAGTTCTGCCCTACCTCCTCTCTACTATATACAGACCTCTGTGTCTCTGACATCCCCCAGGTAAACATGAAGAAACAAAACAGAACTCATTGGAAAACTCAGGACCTTGTCTGGCCAACCCCTTCAACTGCACATCCCTTTTTCCTAACAGGTAAAGGAACTCCAGTGCTCTGGGAAATTTGATGCACTTTCCTGTGTCTTTTCTCAGGGCTGAATTGTAGTCATATACTGTCGTCTACGTCTACTTTACTCCCTTACTGTTCTTCAGTGTCCACATACCCATTCTGTTATTTTTTTGAAAAGATTTTATTTATTTATTTGACAGAGAGAGATCACAAGTAGGCGGGGGGGGGGGGGCAGGCTCCCTGCTGAGCAGAGAGCTGGAGCCGGGCTGGATCCCAGGACCCACCCTGAGATCTTGACCTGAGCCAAAGGCAGGGGCTTAACCCACTGAGCCACCCAGGTGCTCCACCCATTCTGTTAGCAACAATCTATATGAACATCCTTTTTAAGCACCAATAAAATAGTGGCAATAGCACAGCCTAGTGGATGAGATTGAAGGATACAGAGTCAAAGGATGGTTAAGATCTTGCTCTACCCTTCACTAGCTCTCTGACCTTGGGGATATTAATTTCCTTCTTTTGGCTTCAGGTTTATCATCTAGAAAATAATGGAAAGTAATTGTAACTACACTATAGAGTTTATTTGAGCATTAAATGAGATAATGCACATAAAACACTTAGTATAGAGTATGGAAACCATATTCTCACCAAATGGCAAGTATTGTCATTAGAAATCCCAGCCTGGTATGTCAGAGGATGAAGCTTTCTTGATTTGAGCCCTAGTCACATTATTTCCCTCATTTTTGATATCTGTTAAATTAGAATGATAAAGCCCATATGTTAGGACTGTTATGTGAAACATTTAGTCTGACACTTGAGAACCATGAAATTCATAGGGTTAGGAATGTAAAGGATAAGGCATCCTTAAGTATTTTTCTTGGACCGTAACATAATAAATTGAACATCCCGTATTCTTCCAAAAATATAGTTAATTTTATCTTGTGGTACCCTGGGAATTAAAGTCCCCCTAGTAAAGTTGTTCTCCAGGATCAATAGCTAAATTTGCAAATTGGACTTCTTTGGATTGCAAGACCACTGAGAATTACTACTTAGGTCCCAGCCAGAGGAGCCTAACGGAGACTTCCACAGGGGACAGAGGCAGTTGATGAAACTTCTCCATGTGTTCTTCTTAACTGAGCTGGCTGTTTAATTGATTCCAAAATCAATTTTCAATTAGTGGTGCTTTGGCATTTCATATTAGCTGTTAAAATTGTGAGGAACTGTAAAAAGAAAACCATGTGATTTGGTAATTGCTTTTGCCTATATCAAAAGCAGGATGGAAACTAAAAATTAGAGACACTGTTGCAATATGATGCATTGCAAAAAGAATGCAGTGCTTTGGAAACACAAGAAAGGGGTAGATTCATAGATTTCCCTTGTAGGTGGAATGGGTGTTAGCTGGTGGCCCTGATAGTTATCTGTTCTTTCTTTGTGTTCCTTATCTGCCATTCTTTAGCATTTGAATCCACAAAATACTCTTCTGTTTTTACCCTAAACATTTCGAGAAAAAGGGGGGGGGCAGTTTAAAAAAGAAAAATGAAAATGAAATGAAACAGGTCTAGGTTTATAAACTATGACAGGGTGGGTGTTTGTCTTTTGAAATCTGCTTGCCATTCTGGTCCTTTCTATCACAAAACATATGACCTGGCATATGCCTCTAAAGCAAAGAGCCACCTCTCTTTCAAAAAAAGAGATACACTTGTTCACATATTCATGAAGCAGATTGCTTATAATCTTGGCAGTTCTGCAAACCTCACAGTGTTACGGTTGGTTCATGCGCTAGGTCTGAATCAAACAGATGTCCTTCAAATCAGAGGGAGCACTGGGAATTTGAAGGAATTCCTTAGCAGCAGTAACTATAGTCCAGATCAGGAAGAGGGTTCCTCGTGGCCTCTCTATTCATATATATAGAGGCTCAGTCCTGACTGGCTGGTGGAAAGTACAAAAAAAGTTTACTAATATGAATATTTAGGATATTTTATATAAAATATTTTTAGTTTTTCTAAATATTCATATTAATAAGGTTTTCCTATTCTTTATGTATCTGTGTATATGTATACACACATACATACACACACATATATATATAAAGTTCTTAATATATATGTATTTAATGTATCTATAAAATAATTATGTTTATACATCTGTTACTGGAGGGATTGGAGGAAATTGCTTCTTAATATTCTTTCTTAAATTGCCTTTCTTGTCTTTCTTTTCTGCCCATTCAAATGGGTAAAATTGTGATGGGGTAGGCAAAAGTCCATCTCACAAAACCTTTGGGGCCGTTAAGCACAAACTGAAGTAAACAAAGACACAGTTGTTACTTTGGAAGGATAGATAATTTCTTATATTGCATCACTAAGAGAGCCTTATCCAGTGTCTGGCACTTAGTAGGTGCTAATTGTTGTCAATGAATGAGTACTGAATGAAGGTGATCCTTAGAGAATGATTGATCCGGGTGTTGGCCTTCATTACTCTGCAACCATAAGCATATAAGCACAACTGCAGAGGAGAGCCCTGCTTTGCAACTCTCCCTATCAGTTTCCGTGGGCTAGTTGGCTCGCAGTTTGAGGCACATTCTAACCGCAAGCAGAGCAGCATGAGCATTTCAATATGCCCGTATCAAACAAGTTCACACTCATGAACATCACTGAGAGAAATGTGTTTCATGGCTGTGGTCTACCGGTGGTTTTATCCTTCTGCAGATGATGCTGATCACTCAGCCCAGACTGGCCAGTGCATGGGTTGTGCAAGAGCTCCTGTGTGTTTCGTTGAAGTTTTATGCCAGTCTATTCCTTCAAGTGTTTGGTGGATCCCGATACTGAGAACCAAACAGGATTAAACACGCATGTTTTTTTATTTGTCTTGCCTGACAGGTTCATCATCATATTTTCAAAATTTAATTTCCCATCACAAAACTAACACCATATAAACAAAAAGTTATTGAGTTAAATAAGAGAAAATCAGTGCAATGGAAATACCAATCAAAGGTTTTTGCCTGGGGTAATGCCATTCTGGGCCACTCTGAAATTTGTCTAGCAAACATATTTAGGAATGTCTAATCTAAACTAAAGTAATGGCAAATCGAGTCTCAGGAGATGTATTGAACTGTGAAGTAAAATCAGTCTAATTTTACAAACCTATACAAATGGCTTTAAAATCGAGACTCTGTCTCTGGAGGGCACCAGAGGAAAATAGTCTCAAAGATTGACACACACATTTAGTGCATAGCTGGACTGCTGGAGTTTACTGTGTCATTGCTAGAAAGGATGCATAGTTTTATGTAAATTCAGGCTCCCTGAAAGATGAAATATCATAAGACCCACCATAATAAAACATAATAGGATGCCTGATGCTTTCAGCATTTTAATGTTGATCTTCACAAAATTATGCAAATTAAGAATCAGTGTGTTCACATGTGTTTTGGTGGTGGTGGTGGTGGTTTTCATTTACATGTTTTTGAATGAGAAAACTGAGGTGGGGAGAGTTCCTGTAGCATGCCAGTCTTGCACAGTCGCTCATCAGCACAGCCGGTACTCAAGCAGTGAGACGCAACAATCATGGATTTTTCTTTAAAATTTTTCTCTTTCCTCTGCCAGACAAACCTTGACAATGGGAAGAAACTATGTTGTTTTCTTTGGGGAGACATAGAATGATTATTCATAGTATTTGGATTCCAGCTGTGAAAGTGCTACAGTGTATCTTTGGATGGGAACCTAGAGGCCTAACAGCAGAATTCCCAAAATAAGCCTCTCGGCCCAGTAGCTATAGTCAGTGCTCTCGTTGTATTTACTTAGGGAAGGCATTACTCCCTATATTTGCTGACTGTTCTAAGTAAAGACACTTAACAAGGAAATAATGGCCCCATGGGTGAAAATCATAAAATGGAAAACCCCAAGGCATGTACATTTTATTACATTAAATTAAAGACACACCATCTACTATAATCCATCCAGTAAACAAGGGGAAGTGGGCAAGAATGCTAAGCAAATATTTTTATTATGAAAATAGCTTTTATTGGTTCTATAGTGTTCATTAAATTAATGCATGTTTATTGTAAAAATTTGTATAATAAAAAAACCCCAACAAAATTGCATAAAACTCACCCAAAACACTAACTAAAGATAAACATTCTTTTACATTTTTCTAATGTCTTCAAATAATGTTTTAAAAACCGGAGATTAGACTCTTTATACTGTTTTGTAGTTTGGTTTTTAATTAATAATATAAATGGACGGGGCATCTGAGTGACACAGTTGGTTAAGCATCTGCCTTCAGCTCAGGTCATGATCCCAGGGTCCTGGGATTGAACCCTATGTGGGGCTCTCTTCTCAGCTGGGAGTCTGCTGCTCCCTCTCTCTTTGCCCCTCCCCCTGCTTGTGTGCTTGCTCTCTCTTGATCTCTCTCAAATAAATAAAGAAAATCTTTAAAAAATAATAAATTGGGGATTTTTAAAAATTACATGTTCTTTTTTTTCCTTTTTCTTTTTTTTTTTTAAGATTTTATTTATTTATATGACAGAGATCACAAGTAGGCAGAGAGGCAGGCAGAGAGATAGGGGGAAGCAGGCTTCTCGCCAAGCAGAAAGCCCAATACAGACCGATCCCAGGACCCTGAGATCATGACCTGAGCCGAAGGCAGTGGCTTAACCCACTGAGCCACCCAGGTGCCCCTTAATTACATGTTCTTATAAAGCATTTTTTCTAACTTTTGCCAAGTTCTGTCATGTACAGTGTAACTAATTCTTTATTATTACTGATTTTGATGACTACTATTTCATGAAATTAATAGTTTGATAAACAGTTTTCTATATAAATGTTAGAAAAGGAATTCTTCATTAACAAAGGACTGTACTTGGGACATCTGGATGGCTCAGTTAGTTAAGCGGCTGCCTTCAGCTCAGGTCATGATCCCAACGTCCTGGGATCAAGTCCCACATGGGGCTCCTTGCTCAGCAGGGAGCCTGCTTCTCCCTCTGCCTCTGCCTGCTGCTCTGTCTGCCTGTGCTCGCTCCCACTCTCTCTCTGATAAATAAATAAAATCTTTAAAAAAAAAAAAAGACTGTACTTTTTTAAGTTGTGACCCATGTTATCAGATACATAAAGCCCTTCTAGACCTGCTAAACCAATGTGTGTTAAGTTTGTGCATGTTAACCCACAGCCTTTCTAGTATTAGATATTTGCATTAAAAATAGTTTTTAGAAGGTAGCACCTGAAAATTCTATCTGATGTCTTAATACTTTATATTTACTTGACATTGAGTTTGATTGTTATATATATTTGTATATATACACATTTTTATTGGATATTTAAAATGTTCTTTCCTAATAGGAATATTTATCTCTTTATATTGATTCCAGGAGCTGTTTATGTATTAGGACTAATAATCTTCAGGTTACCATTATATTGCAAATATTTTCTCTAGCTTTTTTCCATTTTATTTGTTTTTTTATGCACAAATATATGGTTCTCTCCCTAGTTTGGAATCTTAAAAAGTCTCCTTTACTTGATACACATATGCACATGAATACACATATCCAGGGAAGTGGAAAAATATTGCAGTATGCCAGTATCCATAGTATTAAGCCTAAAGTTGTCCACAACATTCCATTACTATCCTTTTACTAATCAGTAAAATCTGTAGTATTGTCACTTCTTTTATTCCCATAATTAGTAACTTGTGCTTTCTCCCTCTTTTGTTTTTGCCTGATCAATCTGGCTTTGGGGTTTCATCAACTTTATTGTTCTTGCCAAAGAATTAACTTTGGTTTTAAAAGCAAGCGCTAGAAAAAAGTATTAATGGATTAGTAGTATGTGCTATAGAATGCTCAAAAAAGCAACTGCACCATATACAAGATAGTAACACCATTCTATAAAAATTACTCAGGCTTGTTTTTAGAAGAAATAATTGATCAACATTGTGAAGATTTAAAATGGTAGTGTATATACCGCTTGTGTGTGTGTGTGTTTAAAGCAACTGCATTAAGGGGAGGCATGGGACCACAGATTGACATAAGAATATTTGAAGAGTTCAGGATAAGGATATTTGAGCTATAAAAGTGCTTCTTATTTAGTATTGTGTGGATCAGTCAGGTATAGTAATATTTCCAAAAGACAGTCACAGAAAGCTATCCCCACTCTGGGGGAAAAAAATCGTTAAATTAGTGTTACCTTGAATAATATTAGAGAAATTCTATAGAAGAGTTTAGATTATGTTTCCCATGAAAAAATAATAATAACAAAAGGAAATGTCAAGAGATTGTGAGAGTGTAAATTAGGACAATTCCTTTGAAATAAACATTTTGGCAGTATGTGATTCCAACCAGTATTAATACTTTGATCTGGCAATTCTCAGTCTGGAATCTTTCCTGAGGAAATAAACTGAAATGAAGAAAAATCTTTATGCCAAAAAATATGTTTATTGTAGCAACATTGTTTTCTAATTGTGAAAATTCAAAGACAATTCTTTGCCCCAAGGTATGGCAATAGTTAAATTAGTTGGTTCACCTAGGCATTTGAGCACAATATAATCATTGAAATGTTTACAAGGACCATATAACAACTTTGAAAATGCTTGTAAAATAATGTTAAGTAAGTTAAGAAGGATTATACAGTCAATTATAATTCTTTGTAAGTAAATGCAGATTAGAAGGGCCCAGCAATTCAACATATTAATGGTATCCATTTTGAAGGAGGATGGAATGGTAGAAAACCAAACAGGAGCTTTGAAATAGAGTGGAATCTAAATTAGTCAGCATGTCTTAGTCTGTGACTCATTGTGTTGTATATAATGTAAGTAAGGTATTTGACATGTCTTTTCCTCAGTTTTCTCCACTTTGTAAAATGAAGGATAATATCAGTGTTACATCCTAAGAGTAATTGTTTTACTGAATTGTTTTATTAAATGAATTAATACACATGAAGTATTTAGAACAGTGCCTGTACCAGAAAAAGCATGCAGACACTAGCTATAATATGGACGGTAGATGATGTATATTTCTGTACTGTATTTTCTGTATTTTTAATTAGTAATAATTTTTATAATGAAATCACAGCAAACAACTAGCAGAAACTCACTTATCAAAAATTCCTGCATTCTGTTTTCTATTTTCAAATCAGTGGGTGTGAGGGAAGAGCTAGAGAATTCTGGTTTCCAGATTTAGCTCCAAAAGCAAGAGGATTTACAAATTTTATGCTCGACTTGACAGAACTGCTGCCTACTTTCTTCTCTACCTGCGTGGTATTCTTGCTTTCTCCACCAGCACAGCCAGGCAAAACATAATCAGACTTTCATAGATTGGCTTATGTCGATTATTGATTTTCCTGGTTTATAAACATCAAAACAATATTGAAAAAAGCCAGAAAACCAAATTCACATTGCTTGGGTTCAGTATTTTTGACACCACAATTTGTGAAATATTTAATAATTCTAAGAGCAACTTTTCTGACGGAGTGAAATGCACTATCATCCAAAAAGGTCTCTTGCCCACAAATCCTAAAACTATGTGCATTTGTAATAATGGGTAAATGAGAAGATTATGAAATTTAAACATAATCATACATGTACAGTTTATATGTGGTAGATAAATTCTTTCAAAAGCCTTTGAATATGGTGCTCATTTAACTGGAATGAACTTTTCCTGATTTATCAGTCCCTTCCATTTAACATTTCTACTGTTGCCATTACTTAATATTCTTCCCTAACAACCATCAACCATGTTCACATAAAAGTCCACAACTTTTAAGGAGGATATTTCTAAGAACCATGTTAATTATAAGTAGGAAAAAAAGCAATTTGAGTGGACTTGAAAAAAGAATTTGTCAACTTAGATAGTTTGAAACTACAGTATTAGTTTTGATTTCAGACACAACTAAACCCAGGATCTCAAACAATCCGTCAGTTACCAAGTAATTTTTCTTTTCTTTTTTTTATTTTAAATATTTTGTTTATTTATTTGACAGACCGAGATCACAAGTAGGCAGAGAGGCAGGCAGAGAGAGGAGGAAGCAGGTTCCCTACTGATTAGAGAGCCCATTGTGGGGCTCTATCCCAGGACCCTGGGATCATGACCTGAGCTGAAGGCAGAGACTTTAACCCACTGAGCCACCGAGGTGCCCCCCAAGTAATTTTTCTTTTGCCAGTTCTTGCATACATTTCTAAGTTTTTGCTACATCCTAGGTGGGCTACCTTCTCTCAGTCACAAACTACCTCTTAACAGTTTCACATTGACATTCTATTTGCTTCAAGTCCAGAGAACAAAAGCTTATTTTGCTGAGTTTTTAGAACTTGGTCTTATTGGCTATGATTGGTCTTGCTTGGATCAAATGCCTATTCCTTTTTTTTTTTTTTTTTAAGATTTTATTTATTTATTTGACAGAGAGAGCACACAAGCAGAGAGAGAAGCAGGCGGAGGGAGAGTGACCTCGTTCCCATTCATTCTTCATCCTTCTTGGATAGGAGAGGCACTCTCCACTGGATCTCTTCCAGGACCCAAGACCCTCTGCTCTTGCACACTGGGAACCATCCAGCTTCTCACTGCTGGAGTTTTCTCCCCCTGTCAGGCAATCCTCTTGTAGGGATCATTTTTAAGAGATCTCACACAGTTATTTCTTCAATATCTCCTGAGCCTATGGAAAACATTGTACAGACATCCCCCCCTTACCACAAGATCTTGGCTGCTTGATCCTTTGGCCTTCCTCTCTCTGGATCTTACTCTACCATGTGTCTACTCCAGCCAGCCTCCAGGGTTCAGTCTTCTCCAGGTGAGAAGCAGCCATCTCGTGTACCTCTCTGTTCCAGAATTTCTCCAGATCTGGGAGAGGTAGGTTACTTTGTACCAGGATCTCACTCACTAAGCTGTGCTTTACCCCCTCGGTGTCCGGAGAGTTCACAAATGTCCACTTGTAGCATAAGATGATGGTCTCTGTTCTTTGCAGCCATTCCCATCTGGATGAATGTTTCTTTGGGAGGCTAGTCACTTGGCTAGGGGTGGTAGTGGGGAATACCTTCTTCTTCATGAGTAGGGGAAATGAAAATGACACAGACTCTGACCTCCTGTACATTTTCCTGCTTGGATGAATTCCTCTTCAGATATCTCATTTTATTCTTTTGCAGTCTGGATAAATCATATGACCAATGTTTGAAAGGCTGCTTTTATTTTCTTCTAGTAAATCTCATCTGGATGTGTCTAGCACATTTATTTTGAAATGGGAAAGCTGTATTTTTCTTTCACTGTTTTCAGTTTGGGAGCTTCAGAAGAAATTCTGAAATGGCAAGAAAAGTACTTTTTTTTTTTGCATCAAGATAGTTATATGACACCTTTCACATTCATTAACATAAGAAAAATACAAAAGATTTTCTTGAATGGGTCTTTACAATAGTGCTTTTAGGCAGGCACCATTCACCCTTCCTTCAGATGAGCAGAGGAACCACAGGGAGAATGATTGCTTTCTCAAGCTCTCACTGGAACCAGGGCCTGGCCCTTGGTTTTTCCAACTTGTGTTTTCCTCTAGTCCAACACTTTCAGTATCTTTTATATGTGGACTTGATGGTAGATTATGAGTAATGTAAATTCCACATTTGTGTCTGTTTTTAAAACTTATACTTTAAATGATTTTGTATCTGTTTCGTGTGCATGTATGTGTTTATGCAGTTAATTTGCTTTGTGCTACTTTTTATTCTGTTTGGAAAACTTCTAGTCACAGTGTACTTCATACCTATTTAATGGGGCTTCTGTAGGAATCACTCACTTGTTTTGTAACCAGAATTTAAATGTAGTGCCTAGTGGCTCAATCGGAATTTGTTCATGAATAATGGTGGTAAATGAAGAATCCCATAGCAAAAAGAGACATGCCTTGTTCGTCTCCAGTCTGGCTAGAGCCAAGGCTGAGAACTATCACCTATATCAAATGGGTTGTGTTTTTCTATTTGAGAGAAAGAGCAGCTGGAAACTATCCTGTCCAACATGATACTGAGCAGAACCCCATTTTAACCCTTGCCTCAGAAACCTGTAAACAATGCCCCTAAGTCAGCAGAGGGCAGGCCATGAGGCAAGTCAGCGCTTTGGCAGGCTGCAGTGTCAGAATGCCAGGGGTGACAAGACATCCCAGGGGACATTCTTTGTTTGAAAGGGGGGGTGGCAATAGTGCTGTCCCAGCAAGAACCTGTCAGTCATGGTCATAGCCATACACCACAGCTTACATTCCCATACATTTGGAATTTCAGATATACACACACACACACACACACACACACACACACACATATGCCATCCTTATCTCTTTGCACTATATCTGTGAATGAGACAATTGCCAAACAAGTGAGAGATTCTAAAATTCCTCTTTTGTCTGAAGCACTCACTAAGTACAAGAAGCTAAGAAATCCATTCCTGACCGCTTTTTTCCACCGGCTTTATAGTGGGACATGTGCTGCTATTCTTACTTAATATTGTGTTTCTCTGGCTGACTCTTTTTTTCAGCAGTCTTTGTAACTGTCCTACACACAGGTCATTGTCTTCTCTGCTGGAAGGTGATATGGGTCTGTGGGAAACACTGGAAAATGTTGGACCTTAACTGTGTCTTCTGAGCTTCTGGGCACACATAAATAATACATCAAGTGCATTGATAGTAATAAGAATAAGAGGCAGCTCAATGTAAGGAAGGGAAGAAGAGGACGTGTGGTGTGTACGTAGTGCAGGCTGTGAATGAAGGAAGGAGAGTATTATGTGACAAGTCTTACAGATGTGTTCTTAACTCAATGATGGAGGAAAAAACTGAATTGAATGAGTGTGGGAGGAAGCAGAAGGAAATAAGAGATAGGTTGAGATTGTTGTGACCTGCCAGAGTAACATGATGCCTCGTGATGAGACGTTATCATGGACACCGCTAAAGTGTATGGCAAATGTATTTGGGATGGGAGTCTGAAAAATAGCACTGGAGTGTGTATAGGATTTTGTCCTGAACCCCATTGTGCTGAGTCAGTAAAATAGCTCTAAGTCTTTGTAAAATAACACATAAAACTCTGGGATAGTCAATGTATTTGTGACTTTGCTGGCAACTTGGTGGTAAAATTCAGTATCTATAGCAGTGGGCTCAAAAGGCTCAAAGCCTTTTGAAGACGTACTATGATTAAATGAAGACGTATTATTAAATTGTTTCGAGCAGATATCTGTAGCATATATATGCATATATTTATAAATTTCATATGTGTGCTATTAATTTCATATATGTGCTAAACTAAATGTTGGGAATATTATAAAATACACAAATTATACATGGCAAAGGATGAAATATATGTGTGTATGTTAGAAAAATTTACATCATCCCTCTCACTCCACCTTGATGACCACTGGAAATTTCGCTTCAGTTGAAATCGCTTTCAAATCTGTTATGTTTGATGTTCACCAGGGTAGGCATGGCTATTACTATTATTTCTTACATATGAGGCAACAGAAATGTGGGCAGTTTGAAAGTAGTCTATTCTAAATAAATAAATAAATAATAAATAAATAAAATTAAAAAATAGTCTATCCTGGTTTCTACAAATAGATTTAGCTTGCCCATTCAGACTGGTACTAGGAATTTATGAAATTCCACAATATAAGTCAGAATGCCAAATCTGGGATTTCTATAGGACATCTCACCTTTGCTCATTCATTTGTACTTCCTTTGTTTCTCTTCCTAAGAACCTCTCACTCCACAATTAGCTCTGTAGATTGAAGACCCTTGCAAATTATCCTTGCTATTCAAGCTGACTTCAGCTCTCTGTCCTCTTGTTTCCCACACTGTATCAAAAAGCTGCTGGCTTTTGGCCCCTATGAAAATGAGTAAGTAAATTAGTCATATCTTCTTTTCCCCCATCATGCAGAAAGGGATACTCACAAAAGAGGCTTGCCCAGGATTTCAGTTTCGTATATTAGTGCAACCTTTTTCTTTGTAGCTATTGGGGATATGTTGAGGTTGTGTGTATTTCTGTGTATTATAGAGTTTTTCATACTTTGCCCTGAATGGGTATTGTCTCTGATTACTGCAGCTCAAAGCTGGTTAATCTGTTTCTGTTTTTCGCAAAGCTTTTCTTTATCATACACCTTTTCTTTCTATGACACTAAATTTCACTATGAACACTAAACATCTTTTTTTTTTTTCCTTCTTGCTTATTACTACCACACTTTGGGGGTGCTGTAGAGCAAACTATTAGGTACCCAGTCACATTTTAATTGTATTTTACTGTGAAATCCTCAGTTGTATTTTTAGAAAGTTTTGATCCTCGTATGACTGGTCCTTAAGAAATGATGCTACCACTTACTTAATTTTTACATGCTGGAAATTACAATTGATGTGTGTGTGTGTTTGTGTGTGTGTTCTCATTTACTTAACAGTAGCCCTGTGGGATTCACATTAAGATCTACATCTTAAAACTATGGACACTAAAACTTACAGAATTGTCTTATTTGCTTAATGTCAGAGTGAGGTAGTAGGGAGCAGTGGGGGTGAGTTTGATATTCAAACCCGGATCAAGCTGCCTTAGTTGCTCATTATTTTAATCCTTTGCTATCCTGCCTGTAGACAAACTGTTTTTTTTTTTTCTTATTTTATATTCTATTCTGCAATGTATCCCTGGATATAGTTCAGATATAATCCTATTGAAGTTATCCCAGAAATATTATCCGACTCAGTCAGTAGAACCTAGATTTAGATGTATATTTGGATTTCAGTATTGTCTTGGGTTATGGTATTCACCTGGTATCTTAACACTCGGAATTATCCCAGAAAATGTGTCACCTCCTTGATTTAGCTTGCTTCTTTATAATATATATTTTTTCTAGGTAAACTAATGGGTCCAAAAGTAGAAATGACTATGTTCACTGGTTGCAAAGAGTTCATAATTAGTAGAGAGAGAATATCCATAGAGTTATTTTTAAAGTCATCACCTGAGAGTGCCTTATTTATTTATTTATTTATTTATTTTTAAAAGTAGGCTCCATGCCCAGTGTGGGCTTGAACTCACGACCCTGAGATCAAGAGTCACATGCTCTACTGACTGAGCTAGCCAGGCACCCCGACAGTGCCTTCTTAATTGGCAGATTGTTGACTACTTGTCAGAGGTAGTGAAAAATGGATTAATTTGCGGACGATGCAAAGGCTGTAAAGATTATATTTAGTCTTTGTGTCATTATTTGTGTAACGACAAGCAACACTGTATATGTTTGAGGTATATGGCATGATGACTTAATACGCACATACACTGTGGAATTTTGACCACAATTAAGTTAGCATATCCATCGTTTCACAGAGTTACCATTTTGTGCATATGCATGTGCAGTGAGAATGCTTTTAACTTTTGTTTTTAAAACACAAAAGTTCAGAAACATTTTAGCTTTCATTTTCTGGATTTAGTTCCAAGGCAGTGCTATGTTCACTGTATGATTGGTGACGTTTTCTCTAGTTTACCATCTTGTTTCATCTTCAGTGCTCCAGTTCTCAGTCTGGCAGCTGAGTCTCCATGAGGTACATTTGGCATAGATCCTGTTTCCCTGTACTGTCCTCACTTGCCTAAAGGCAGTGCAAAACTTGTCTACTTCTTTGTATTCACAGTGACTGGTACAGAGCTTTGCATGAAGTAGGCTGTTATCAAATGTCCACTGAATTGCTGAAATGAATTCCGGTACTATTTTTGGAAGGTTGAGTGCACAGAGTTTTCAGAGCATGCTGCCAGTAACTGCTTATGAGATCACAGACAAATCGTCATCTCTTTGAAGCTGAGTTTTATTTGTAAAAATCATGTGTTACACAAAATGCCCTCAAAGGATACATATAGCTAGCCTGACCATATAATATATAGCCCAAACTGGGATTTTTTTAAGAGTGAAAGTGGGTGCCATTAGAAATTGCACAAAGAAAATAGGCCAAAATCCAGTACTGTTATATACAAACTAGGTATCTGATCATACTATTTCTAGCTCATAAATTATGAAGTTTCATAATTTTTCATTCTGTTCATTTTTAGTTTATAATATTAGCAATTAAGAATATAGAACTTGCCTTTCTCTGCCTGGCTTATTTCATTTGGCATAATGTTCTAAAATGTTCTATGATCTTACTCATGTTGAATCTTAAAAAAATAAAAAAAAGGTAAAACTCACAGAAGCAGAGAATAGAATGGTGGTTGCCAGGGACTGGAACTCAGGAGATAATGGTCAAAAGGTACAAACTTTCATTTAAAAGATTAATAAGTTCTAGGAATCTGATGTATAGCCTAGTAAACTATAGTTAGTAATAGTGTATTGTGTCACTGATATTTGCTAAGAGATCCTTTTTTTTTTTTTGCTAAGAGATCTTGAGCATTCTCGCTACACACACACACACACACACACACACACAGTGTAAAGTGTAACCGTGTAAAGTGATGGATGTGTTAATTTGATTGTGGCAATAATTTCATAATGTATGTTTATATGAAATCATCATGCCATATGCTTTAAATATATGGAATTTTATTTTTCAATTATACTCAATAAAGCTGGAAAAACAAGAATATAAAATTTATAATCTAAAAGTCCTGAACAGCTTACAGACACTGTGATCTTGGGCAAATCTTTTTTTATATTCATCAAGTCTCTATTTCCTCCATGTATGAGAAAAGATAATAATGTGTTTTTTCACATGGATATAACAAGAGTACAATAAAATTAGATCTATAAAAAGGTTAACATGGTGACTGGCACATACTAGCCAAAATGAATAGCAAGAGTAATTACTTTACTGCTATTATTAGTCAAGTTATTACAATAATTAAAATTATTATTTTTCTTTGGTTAGGCAACCAGTGTCTTTACATTTCATCATTGGCTGCACATATTACTTAATTTGATCTGCATATTACCATTTCATATATTGATTTGAAACAGTGTCAGTTTTGGGGCAAAATGTGCTGGTTACTCCATCTTAGGAGAATTTGTTAAACTTCTCATTGTCCAAATCATACATTGTAGTGTTGGCTTATGGTGACCACTGTTACTATGACCTGCTTTGCAAGAATGTCTTCCTTCAAAGCACACTCCTTTTGCACTTGTTTCCAAGTTCCTTTTTTTTTTTTAATTTTTTTTTAAAGATTTTATTTATTTATTAGTTAGAGCAAGCGAGAGCGAGCACAGGCAGATGAAGAGGCAGGCAGAGGCAGAGGGAGAAGCAGGCTCCCTGCCGAGCAAGGAGCCCGATTTGGGACTCGATCCCAGGACGCTGGGATCATGACCTGAGCCGAAGGCAGCCGCTTAACCAACTGAGCCACCCAGGCATCCCTCCAAATTCCTTTGTGAAAGAACTTCACCAGTCCATTGGGCGAAGCTAACCGTAGGCCTTAGGGACCACCTTATGATTACACAGTCTGGATTAAAGTAGTCCCAGGGAAATACAAATCTAGTGAATCAGATGCCTCAGCTTATATCAAGAAGGTAACTTCTGGGAAGGAGCTTTTGTGTGAAACAGTCTTCAAAAAGAATTTTATGAGATAAGACCCCAAACACTGATTGTGCAGAAGTGATGTATATTTCTTACAAAATGTTCTAGTGCATTCACTTTGTTTTTTACTATTACTTTGAGAATGCTGAACTCCTGAGTGTTGGTGCTATAAATCTTCAACAGCAAGAAGGGATATCAGTCAATAAATACTTAACAACAGTATAAATTATGTACAATAGAATAAGTGAGTATTTCAGGGAAACCCATAAGCTAATGGGTCCTGCTTACAAAATGCCATAAAGGCTAAATATCCTGAATCTGTACAAATAGGGTGACATTACCCAAGAGAAATAATCCCTACAAAATCAACATTTCACAGTTTGGGAATGATTTTTGAAAAGCCAGTGGGTGATAGGCGTGAAAATTACTTGGTAACTGTAATCAAAATGTCTTTAAGCATATAACCTATAACATACTCTCTAGTCAAAATTTGGCTTGTAAAATGTAAGGCAGTTTGGATAAACTGTGCAAGAGTTTCAATGAGAGTTTATATCTTACTATTTGAAGTATCTTTAGCAGGTTTACTATTGAAATTATGCTGTAATTGATTCATTTGTCTTTTAATGCTTAGATCTAATTTACTGAGCAAAGATTACTAATTGTTTTTTAGAATCATTATTTTTAGTGGTTTCTTTAATATCCAAAACAATACAGATGTTCTTAAAATTTATTACACTCAGGGACGCCTGGCTGGCTCAGTCCTTAGGCACTTGCCTTCTGCTCAAGTCATGATTCCGGGGTCCTGGAGCCTGCTTTTTCCTCTCCCACTCCCCTTGCTTGTGTTCCTTCTCCTGTTTCTCTCTCTCTGTCAAATGAATAATAAAATAGAATTTAAAAATGTATTACACTTAGCATGGCAATAGAACATTTAATATTTAATTACAGTAATTATCTCAGCCCTTAAATTTTTTCACTCATTCCTCTAGATAGATAGTTGCTCCCTTTTACCTTTGTTTTATATTTTATATTGTTTTATCTATTTTGTTATGAATTTCCCCTGTATCTCTTTTAGAGGAATGTTATGAGGCATATATTATAAGGTGCAATAAGCATCAGCATAGATCAAATAATAAAGAGTGGTTTCTAAGGGATTCAGAAACTGTCAGTGCCAAAGTTTTGCTGCCAACCCCAGAAATATTTAAATGAAGAATTCTCTTCAAATTAGTATTGGTAAAGAACTATAGCTAAGTACCCGATGATTTAATAGCTATAGTTTTGCCTTTTCAAATGTTGACTCCCAGAGTAAAGTTCAGTTTCAGTTTCCTTTGTAAAACATTCTATTAATCATCAGTGATTTTGCTCCAGCATGTTTCTGGGTTTGCTTTAAAAATTGAAACTGAAAATTTGAAAATCCTCTTAGATTAATTAATTAGACATATGTTGTAAGCTGATTGAACAAATGGTGAAAATGTGGGCTAGGTTGCTTCATTTTACTTTGCTGTGGTCAGAACAGCAAACATGTGGCACAACTGAAGCAAGAATTTATGACTCCTTGGTCAGAATTGACAGTCTTCAGTTATACCTATTATAAGGTCCAAGAAAAACATTGTGTTCTCACATTCTTAAATTGTTCTTTACATTCGTCTGGTTAAAATTACTATGAAAATGTTTAGTAGGTAATAATAAACTTCTTGAAACTAATAACATTATGGAAAAGAGAAAGCTATACTTCTGTATTTATTACTCATAAAGTAATTCCATCATATATTAACTAATTTTGTTTTACAATTTTTATTCATTTAACTATTTTGTGCAAATAACACAAGTGCAGGGAAATTGTACACATGCACGTGCATACACACTAACATGTGCAGTTCAGTGATTTGTCACAAAGTCTGCCGTCACAGGGTTCAAGAAATAGAATGTTCTGAGGACTTAGAAGTCTTCCTCATACCCTTCCTTTCCTCCAAAGGCAGCCCATACTTACAGTACGTGAATCAGTTTCACACATTAGTTTGGTTTTACCACATGCTAAATACTGTGATTTTGCTTGTTTTCTAAATTTTATATAAATGAAATCATGCAACAATTTTTTATGAAATTTGTACACTTTGTGCATTTGCATTGCTGTATAATATTGAGTTATATGAATGTAGCACAATTTATATACACTCTATGGGAAGATACAAGTTATTTTCAGTATGGGGATATTATGAGCATTGCTACTATGAATATTTTGTCTATTTTTTTTTTTTTTTTTGTGCTTTCAGGTCAGGTAGATAGTGAGTAATGGAGCTGTGGTCTGTGGGTATGACTTTAATTCAATATTGGCAGACAATATAAAATGATTTTCTAAAGGTTCTGTATACATCGATAGTCCTCCTAGAATTATGAGGGTTGTCACTGGTTCTCAGCTTCTCTGGCACCTACTATTATTTTCTCATCTCTAGGCATTCTGATGGGTGTGTAATGATTATCTCACTATGCTTTTAACTTCTAATTCTCACTTTTTCTAGGAAGATTGAACACTTGTATTTATTGGCCATTAGTATACCCTTTTTAGTAATAGGTATTCAAATATTCAGTCTTTCTGTGAGATGGTTTGTCTTTTTCTTGGTATACATGGGATCTTTTTATATTTTAGAAGCAATTTTTTTGTGGGTGTACAGCACACATATAGTCCATCCCTCTGTGAATTATCAGCTTAAGGGTGACTTTTTTTTTTTAATAAAAAAAACTAAAAAATTTAATATGGTCAAATTGACTAGTATTTTATTTTTCCCTGCGTGTTTTTGTTGTTGTTCTGCTTACTAGGTTTTTCCCCACTCCAAGACATTAAAGTGTTCTTCTGTATTAACTTCTAGGAACATATCTTTTCTCCTTTACAATTTTATTTGCTATATTCAACAGTTAAATTTTGTATAGAATGTGAGATAGAGGTTAATTTCCTTGGTTGTTGTTGTTTTTCTTGTTATTCCATATAGTATTGTCCTGGTATAAATTTCTTTCTTTTAAACTGATTTTCCCAACTGTTTTGCCATGCCATTTTGATCATTTATCAAGTGGCCATGTATGCATGGGGCTTTATTCTGTTCTTTTGATTGGTTGGTTTATTCCTAAAAAATACCTCACTATCCTAGTACCTGCAATATTGTAATAAGCCTTGATATCTGATAGAGCAAATCTCCTGCCTTTTCTCTTCATTCAAATGTATTTGGGCCACCCTTAACCCTTTGGGTTTCTATACATTTTAAAATCATCTTGTCAGATTTCAAAACAAAAAGTGCATGAGCTTTTATTTTAAATCAACTTTTCATAGAAGTAGGACATACGTAAAAATATAAACAGAGTGTCCAGCTAGATTAATTTTTACCTGGTAAATATACCCATTTAATAACTATCCCAATTAAAAAAAAAAAAAAGACTGTTGGGGCACCTGGGTGGCTCAGTGGATTAAGCCTCTACCTTCAGCTCAGGTCATGATCTCAGGGTCCTGGGATAGAACCCTGCATCGGGCTCTCTGCTCAGCAGGGAGTCTGCTTCCCTTCCTCTCTCTCTGCTTGCCTCTCTGCCTACTTGGGATCTCTCTCTGTCAAATAAATAAAAATCTTAAAACAAAAAACAACCAAAAAACTGTTAACCAGTATGCCAGAAGCTCCCTTATGCCCTTAGTAGTCAATATCTTCCTGGAAATAAAACTGTTACTTTGATATCATCACTACACTGTTAATTTCTCCTAGTCTTGGACTTTCTATTTGCTCATGAGCAAATGTATGACATATCTAGGTATGTTTTGTTTTTGTTTCTGTTTTGTTTTGTTTGCTTGTTTGTCTTTTGCATTTAGCCTGATTACTGTTTGCTGACCTTTTAGATGTCTGGGTTGATGTCAGTGATCATATTTGGAAAATTATCTTCTGGTATTTTCTCGAATTATTTTACCTGTTCTGTTTTCTTTCTCCTCTCTGTGTGAGGCACCAGCTCCATGTATATCTTTCTAACCTATTTTTATTTCTCTTTCCTTTATTTTCTTTCCTGTGCTGCAGTCTGTGCTTTCTCTACTGTCCTATCATTTAATTTAATAATCTACTTTTTGTTGAGGCTAATCTAGTTTTTAAAATAAGTTTCTGCAAATATTTCATGTTTTTCCTTTTAAGTCTTTTTCGTGTTCTTTAATAAAAATATTCACGTTTTCTCAAATATTTTGTAATTTAAAGAAATATTCCTGTCTGATAACTTTCATATCAGGATCACTTACTGGTTCTTTATTTTATTTCATTTGAGGATTGGGGGATCATCCTTTCTTGGCGTGCCTGGCAATTTTTATTGAATGTCAACCATTGAGTATGGATAATTGTAGAGGTTCAGGATGATAATCTTACTTTTTTTTTTTCCTTCAGAGAGAGATTTAAAAAAAAAAAAAAAAA
>RCUC01088261.1:0-79335 GCA_003697995.1 Taxidea taxus jeffersonii | reverse complement strand
TCTGTCAGTTGTCTTTTGGTTTTGTTGACTGTTTCCTTTGCTGTGCAAAAGCTTTTGATCTTGATGAAATCCCAATAGTTCATTTTTGCCCTTGCTTCCCTTGCCTTTGGCGTTGTTCCTAGGAAGAAGTTGCTGCAGCTGAGGTTGAAGAAGTTGCTGCCTGTGTTCTCCTCAAGGATTTTGATGGATTCCTTTCTCACATTGAGGTCCTTCATCCATTTTGAGTCTATTTTCGTGTGTGGTGGAAGGAAATGGTCCAATTTCATTTTTCTGCATTTTTCTTTCCAATTTTCCCAACACCAGTTGTTGAAGAGGCTGTCTTTTTTCCATTGGATATTCTTTCCTGCTTTGTCGAAGATTAGTTGACCATAGAGTTGAGGGTCTATTTCTGGGCTCTCTATTCTGTTCCATTGATTTATGCGTCTGTTTTTGTGCCAGTACCATACTGTCTTGATGATGACAGCTTTGTAGTAGAGCTTGAAGTCGGGAATTGTGATGCCACCAACTTTGGCTTTCTTTTTCAATATTCCTTTGGCTATTCGAGGTCTTTTCTGGTTCCATATAAATTTTAGGATTATTTGTTCCATTTCTTTGAAAAAATTAGATGGGATTTTGATAGGCATTGCATTAAATGTGTAGATAGCTTGAGGTAGCATAGACATTTTCACAATACTTACTCTTCCAATCCATGAGCATGGAACATTTTTCCATGTCTTTGTGTCTTCCTCAATTTCTTTCATGAGTACTTTATAGTTCTCTGAGTATAGATTCTTTGCCTCTTTCGTTAGGTTTATTCCTAGGTATCTTATGGTTTTGGGTGTAATTGTAAATGGGATTGACTCCTTAATTTCTCTTTCTTCTGTCTTGTTGTTGGTGTAAAGAAATGCAACTGATTTCTGTGCATTGATTTTATATCCTGACACTTTACTGAATTCCTGTACAAGCTCTAGCAGTTGTGGAGTGGAGCCTTTTGGGTTTTCCACATATAGTATCATATCATCTGCAAAGAGTGTTAGTTTGACTTCTTCTTTGCCGACTTGGATGCCTTTAATTTCTTTTTGTTGTCTGATTGCTGAGCTTAGTACTATGTTGAATAGCAGTGGTGATAACGGACATCCCTGTCGTCCTGACCTTAGCAGAAAAGCTCTCAGTTTTTCCTCCATTGAGAATGATATTTGCGGTGGGTTTTGCATAGATGGCTTTGATAATATTGAGGTATGTGCCCTCTATCCCTGCACTTTGAAGAGTTTTGATTAGAAAGGGATGCTGTACTTTGTCAAATGCTTTTTCAACATCTATTGAGAGTATCATATGGTTCTTGTTCTTTCTTTTGTTAATGTATTGTATCACATTGATTGATTTGCAGATGTTGAACCAACCTTGCTGCCCTGGAATAAATCCCACTTGGTCGTGGTGAATAATCCTTTTAATGTACTGTTGGATCCTATTGGCTAGTATTTTGGTGAGAATTTTCGCATCTGTGTTCATCAAGGATATTGGTCTGTAATTCTCTTTTTTGATGGGATCCTTGTCTGGTTTGGGGATCAAGGTGATGCTGGCCTCATAAAATGAGTTTGGAAGTTTTCCTTCCATTTCTATTTTTTGGAACAGTTTCAGGAGAATAGGAATTAATTCTTCTTTAAATGTTTGGTAGAATTCCCCTGGGAAGCCATCTGGCCCTGGGCTTTTGTTTGTTGGGAGATTTTTGATGACTGTTTCAATCTCCTTACTGGTTATGGGCCTATTCAGGTTTTCTGTTTCTTCCTGGTTCAGTTTTGGCAGTTGATATGTCTCTAGGAAAGCATCCATTTCTTCCAGATTGTCAAATTTGTTGGCATAGAGTGGCTCATAATATGTTCTTATGATTGTTTGTATTTCTTTGGTGTTGGTTGTGATCTCTCCTCTTTCATTCATGATTTTATTTATTTGGGTCATTTCTCTTTTCTTTTGGATAAGTCTGGCCAGGGGTTTATCAATCTTATTAATTCTTTCAAAGAACCAACTCCTAGTTTCATTGATTTATTCTACTGTTTTTTTGGTTTCTATTTCATTGATTTCTGCTTTGGTCTTTATTATTTCTCTTCTCCTGCTGGGTTTAGGCTTTCTTTGTTGTTCTTTCTCGAGCTCCTTTAGGTGTAGAGTTAGGTTGTGTATTTGAGACCTTTCCTGTTTCTTGAGATACGCTTGTATCGCTATATATTTTCCTCTCAGGACTGCCTTTGCTGTGTCCCACAGATTTTGGACCATTGTGTTTTCATTATCATTTGTTTCCATGGTTTTCTTCAATTCTTCGTTAATTTCCTGGTTGACCCATTCATTCTTTAGAAGGATGCTGTTGAGTCTCCATGTATTTGTGCTCTTTCCAAATTTCCTCTTGTGATTGAGTTCTAGCTTCAGAGCATTGTGGTCTGAAAATATTCAGGGAATGATCCCAATCTTTTGATACCTGTTGAGACCTGATTTATGACCCAGGATGTGATCTATTCTGGAGAATGTTCCATGGGCACTAGAGAAGAATGTGTATTCTGTTGCTTTGGGATGGAATGCTCTGAATATATCTGTGATGTCCTTCTGCTCCAGTGTGTCATTTAAGACCTTTATTTCCTTGTTGATCTTTTGCTTGGATGATCTGTCCATTTCAGTGAGGGGTGTGTTAAAGTCTCCTACTGTTATTGTATTCTTGTCAATGTGTTTCTTTGATTTTGTTATTAATTGGTTTATATAGTTGGCTGCTCCCATGTTAGGGGCATAGATATTTAAAATTGTTAGATCTTCTTGTTGGACAGACCCTTTGAGTATGATGAAATGTCCTTCCTCATCTCTTATTATAGTCTTTGGCTTAAAATCTAATTGATCTGATATAAGGATTGCCACCCCAGCTTTCTTCTGATGTCCATTAGCATGGTAAATTGTTTTCCACCCCCTCACTTTCAATCTGGAGGTGTCTTCGGGTCTAAAATGAGTTTCTTGTAGGCAGCATATTGATGGGTTTTGTTTTTTTATCCATTCTGAAACCCTGTGTCTTTTGATTGGGGCATTTAGCCCATTTACGTTCAGGGTAATTATTGAGAGATATGAATTTAGTGCCATTGTATTGCCTGTAAGGTGATTGTTACTGTATATTTTCTCTGTTCCTTTCTAATAATACTTTTAGGATCTCTCTTTGCTTAAAGGACCCCTTTCAATATTTCCTGTAGAGCTGCTTTGGTGTTTACATATCCTTTCAGTTTTTGTTTGTCCTGGAAGCTTTTTATCTCTCCTTCTATTTTCAATGATAACCTAGCTGGATAAAGTATTCTTGGCTGCATGTTTTTCTCGTTTAGTGCTCTGAATATATCATGCCAGTTCTTTCTGGCCTGCCAGGTCTCTTTGGATAAGTCTGCTGCCAATCTAATATTTTTACCATTGTATGTTACAGACTTCTTGTTCCGTGCTGCTTTCAGGATTTTCTCTTTGTCACTAAGACTTGTAAATTTTACTATTAGATGACGGGGTGTGGACCTATTCCTATTGATTTTGAGGGGTGTTCTCTGCACCTCCTGGATTTTGATGCTTGTTCCCTTTGCTATATTAGGGAAATTCTCTCCAATAATTCTCTCCAATATACCTTCTGCTCCTCTCTCTCTTTCTTCTTCTGGAATCCCAATTATTCTAATATTGTTTCGTCTTATGGTATCACTTATCTCTGGAATTCTCCCCTCATGTTCCAGTAGTTGTTTGTCTCTCTTTTGCTCAGCTTCTTTATTCTCTGTCATTTGGTCTTCTATATCACTAATTCTTTCTTCTGCTTCATTTATCCTAGCAGTAAGAGCCTCATTTTTGATTGTACCTCATTAATAGTTTTTTTTATTTCAACTTGGTTAGATTTTAGTTCTTTTATTTCCCAGAAAGGGCTTTTATTTCCCCAGACAGGGTTTCTCTAATATCTTCCATGCCTTTTTCGAGCCCGGCTAGAACCTTGAGAATCGTCATCCTGAATTCCAGATCTGACATATTACTGATGTCTGTATTGATTAGGTCCCTAGCCTTCGGTACTGCCTCCTGTTCTTTTTTTTGTGGTGAGTTTTTCCGCCTTGTCATTTTGTCCAGATAAGACTATATGAAGGAGCAAATATAATACTAAAAGGGTGGCAAAGAACCCAGGAAGATGTGCTTTAACCAAATCAGAAGAGACCCCAAATTGTGGAGCGGAAGAAAGGGGGTAAAAAGAAGTTCAGAAAAGAGAAAAAAAAATTAAAAAAAAAAAGAGAACACAAATAAAGAAAAAAATATTAAAAAAAAGAAAAAAAATATATGTATTAGACTGGTGACTAGAACAGGGTCACCCACTTAATTTTGGGAGTATTTTGGTCTCTTAGAAGAAACTATCTCCCAAAATTTAAGTTCCTCCCCCTTTTTAAACTATATTTTTGAGTTATTTTCTCAGTGATTGTCATGAGGATCACAATTAATATCTTCTTTATAACAATGTAATTTCATAGTATGCAAAAACTTTGTTCCTATAAAGCTTCATTTATTTCCTACTGTTCAGTGATTTTTTAAACTAATTCTGTAGAGTTGATATTATTTATCATGTGTGGCTGCTGATGTCTCTTTCTGTTAGCTTAGTGGTGAACTAATGATTCAGTGTAAATTTCCTTATGAACCCAGAACCAATAAATCTCAGTCCTTGCTAAGAGGCTCTGTGTGCATGTTAAGGCTTTCCCTCAATACTCAGCTGGCAATTAATAGCTCTGCCTTAAACTTCTCCTCCTGCTTGCCTTAAACTTCACTGTCTGCTTGCAAAGAGTTTCAAGTTCAAGCAGAGATAAGAAATAGCTAAGGGCCTTCTTAAGTCTTTCTTGAGAAGGCACATAGCCCTGGGCTTGGGAGTAGTCTTATGTATGTAAATGAATCTCTAAAATCTCAGGAATATGTTAGATCTTTTTGAAGAGACTGTGGACATCTTATTCCCTGGCTTTTCTTTTTAAGCTTTTGTTCCACCTATTACTCGCTTCAATTGTGATCCACTTCCTCAGGCAGCCATGAACTTAAATGCCTGTATTTGTTTTTAACAAATATTCTCACAGAAAAGGACTTTTGCTCTGAGAAAGTCCTAACACAGGTCAAATGAAGACAGCCTTACAAAGAAGATCTTCCAGGAAACCACCAAATAGGTCAATTGATAGCGATTCTCTGGAAATGGAGTTTAACAGAAGTTTCAACTCTGTTTTGGTTTCCCCAGTGATATCCAGGATGCTGGTTTTCACCATGATATGGTTGTTGGATTTCAAATTACAGTAGAGCTAGCTAGGGTTGGAACTCAGGGAAGTTAAAGTGTCAGAGAGCAAACTGTTGCTTTGCTTAAATAAATACTCCCTAGGCTACTGTAAACCTTGGGTTAATTTTCATAGCTCTGAAAAGTTAATGCTGATAATTTTTTGACATTTTCTCATTGTTTTAATGAGACATTAGTTATAGATGTCCTTACTTTGTTATTTTTACCAATGTTATTCTTCTAACCTTTCTGCTATTCAATAATTTATAATAGAAAATTTTTAAATTTCTTTCAGAAAATCATTATTTAATTCTCAAGTATTAATTTTTATGTGCTTGAAGGAACAAAGAAACCAAATAAAAACATTTATTTTAAATTTATTTTCTAATTTATTTCCAACATCTATATGAAGTATAGAAATTGTTACAGATCAAGTAATCTTAAGTGATAAATTTCTCATTTTTCCTTT
The DNA here is from genome assembly GCA_003697995.1 of Taxidea taxus jeffersonii. Taxonomy (NCBI): domain Eukaryota; kingdom Metazoa; phylum Chordata; class Mammalia; order Carnivora; family Mustelidae; genus Taxidea; species Taxidea taxus. Next base: position 73,609 of record RCUC01088261.1, on the reverse strand, counting down.
TTGGGTTGATGTGGTTGGTTTTAATTCTTAAAGTAGGGTGATAATGGTAAGGATGTATTAAAACTTTATGCTTTAAAAAAACTGTAAAAAGAATCTTATATTAAATCTGATTTTTTATGTTTTCCTTTCCTATTTCTTTTTTCTCCTTTTCCTACTTCTATTAGCTAAATAGTCCTAACTTCTAATAAGACATTAGACCAATCATGTCTGCTGGAATAACTTTAAGTCGGCCAGTCTGAATTTGAGAGAATTATCTTTCCAAGGTTCACCTACAGTACTGAATTACTTAAGATAGTGGCTATGCAGAAAAAAATCTTAAAAGAGTCTTGCTCAAGGCAGGACAGAAGTGAAACTATTGAGTTCGCTCCTATTTTTCTGCTAGACATATTTTAAATAATTGCACATAAGCCTTTCTCAAAGTTCCTTCTTATGAAATATGAGAAGAGACCCAAATGGGTATTCTTTATTCCTCTTAACAAGAGCCCTACGTAGGAGGGAAGAACATTGACCTCCAAGTAATATGTGCTGCAAAGACTATTTTTGCCTAATTTGGGGATGAAGACTGCAGTAGGCTCTCAATAAATGCTTTCTAAGTGGCTAGTCCTCAGTAAATTGCTGTCCTTAAATTATTTCTCTGAGTAGTAGATTCAATGAAAAATGATGTGATTTACTGTATTCATGTGTCTGCCACATGTTCACTGGGTTCAACTATAAAACTCCATCATACCTACCCTATTGCATTACGCTTTAACACATCTGGGGTTAGGTTCCTAAGAGCAAAGAAATACCTATGGAACCAAAGCTGACTTCACTTTAAATCCCCTGAACGTGCTGACTTCATTTGACACTTCTGTCTCTTGACAGGAGACCCTCAGCTTCCTGAATAATGATAAATAGTGCATTACAATAAATGTGGACTTGTAAGTGAACAGCATCATTATGTGTGTGTCTCTGCAAGCCTGGGAAGATAAGACTGAAAATTTATAGTAAAATAATCTTGTGTCCATTCCCTGTGCAGGAATTAACTATATGGCTTTTTAGTGGGTATTTCAGGAGGCTGTCATGCTTAAGAATTTTGAGAAATGATGATCAGATAAAGGACTGTAGAGGTGTTAAATAATGATTAAATAGGAATGTAGAAGCTAAGGGGGAAAATCTTAAATGACCCACTTTAAAGACTATTAGTTGAAGGAGAAATTCGATTTTAAAGGTTATGATTATATTTCATTTGGCATGCGAAAACTCCCACTAAATCTACTTAAAAACTGTAGCCAAGGAAGAATGGGGTGGCATGATTATTAGGAAAAGCACAGAGAACAACTATAACAGTTTTATTTAATGCCAACATCATATCTGCATTGAATTATACAGTCTGTGTGTTTTGGAACATCAAAAATATAGGAAATTGTGCTATTTCAGGTTTGCAAAAGACCACTGTTATTTCCTCAAGGAATGGAAAGATAAAACAAACAAGCCCACAAACCATGTTTTTACCAACATGCAATCTGGTATTCTCATATGAATGACATCAGCCTATAGTTGTAGATACAAAGAACAGAATATTCAGTATTCTACAGAAATTATCTAAATATATGAACAGCACAATGCTATTATGGATTTTAAACATAGTATACCTGAAAAATAAACCTCTGACCATGTAATAATTTTGGCCTAATTATATTTTTTGTCGAGTATAAGTCCCCAATATAATGAAGATTGAATCCTAAAACATTATTATTGATATGTTAAAATTACATTTAATTAAATGATTTTTATTTCCTTAAGGAAAATGACATTTCATTTTAGTAAGATGGGAAGGATTCTCCTAATCTTATCATAAAATAATATTTTATTATATATTATTTTTATTTATGTATCATAAATTATATTAATTTATGCTATTATAATATAATGATATATTTATCTTAACAATAATCAGTTTAAATATTGTCATCTTTACCAAGTTATCTTGCCTATTCTTTTTATTGCTTTCTTGAACCATTTTTAAAATTACAGATCCTTTTTTAAAATGCATTTATGTTTTTTCTTCCATACTAGGTTTTATTTTCCTTGACGGTAGAACTTACGATTCAGTGTAATTGTATCATGCACATAGTATTAAGAAAACAGCTGCTTTAAAACATTATTTTTATCTTCAAGTATCTTCTTTTATCATAGCTGAACTATCACAATGGAAATATGATATTTGCTAGTCACTTGGCTTCTCTTTTATCACCAAATTTAATACTATGGCTCTAAGTCTTTGTGGCAATGAAACAATCCCTGTTCCTCTTACCTCCTTCACATTTTCTAGCAAGTCCATCGTCCTTGACATCATCTTTTATTCTTTATGCCCATTAATCCAGGGCTACCAAAAGGCAATAGAACGTATGACTTAGAATTGAAACTGCATGGATTCAGTTCCTGGCTTTCACGATGACCTCCTATAACCATAGTTGAGTTTCTCAACATTCTGTCTTTTGCAGTTAATACAAATCATGTTTATCAATTGTACAGACAAAAATGTATACCTATACATACAAATGGACAATTTAGATACTTATAACTAATATAAAAGTCATAGAGTAGGACAAACTGTGAGTGTTAAACAGACACAAAAGTGAGAGTTATATTTTATTGGCTCTGTTTTTTTTTTCTCTCTTTCTTTCATTTCCTTGAACTTTTAATAGTGGGAAATTGTATAATAATTTATCCTTCTTTATTTGTTTATTATTTATTTATTTATTTGACAGAGAGAGAGATCACAAGTAGGCAGAGAAGCAGGAAGAGAGAGAGGAAGGGAAGCAGGCTCCCCACTGAGCAGAGAGCCTGATGCGGGGGCTCCATCCCGGGACCCTGAGATCATGGCCTGAGCCGAAGGCAGAGGCTTTAACCTCTGAGCCATCCAGGTGCCCACTTTATCCTTCTTTAGACTAGAACTTTTTTCTTATGAAATGGCCTTTAGAAACTATCCTATTCTGTAGAAGTGATACCTTTGTAGATGATTTTGGGGAAAAGTTTAAAAATACTACCAAAAAACAATTGTTATTGCACAATTAATGATATTTAGGTAGGATAGCAAACATTTTCCAAAAAAGATAACTTTTTTTTTTTTTTTCAGGAAGAAAACATCTGGTTGTTTTATATGCATGAGAAAATGTTCATTTCTGAATACTTAGGCATTTGTTTCTCCCAAAATATCCTGGAGGATTTTTGACAGTAAATGCCAGAGTTGTGGAAAGTTTTAACTTTTATGTTTCTGTTTTGTTGTTATCTAGATCCTTTAACTAAATATTTTAAAGTTGAAAATAGGGTATTTTTAAAGTTTAAAAAAATACAACTTTAACTCTGCATGAATTCAAGACATCTCTACAAAATTTCTTCAATCTTTCCAAAAGTATTCATTCTACTTTGATGACTCCATGAAAATATGATCTAAAGAATAAAAATTTTGTTCCCTAATTTTATGATACCAAAAGATAGCTTCATGTTCATTCTTTGATGACTGTTGTAATTATTCATTTACTTAAGGGATTAATCCAAACACTATATGATTTCACAGAATTTATTTATGTGTTTTTCAGTGAATGATAGGAGTTAAGATGTCTTATTTTGCAGAGCTAATTTGTCCTGTTTTTAATGCTGTTAGACACCAACATGCATATTTATTTCTCTCCCCTCTTTTTAGCAAGACCATTTGTTACAGACTTTTATTTGTGTCCCCTTCAGAAGGCATATGTTGAAACTCTAATCCCCAAAGTGATGGTGTTAGAAGGTGTATCCATTAGGAGATTGTTAGATTTAGATGGGGGTAAAGGGAGGGGCAATGATAGGATTAATGTTCTTACAAGAAAAGGGATAGACACTAGAGCTTCCTCTTTCTACTATGTGAGGACACAGCAGAAAGGCAGCCTTCTGCAAGCCAGCAAGAGAGCTCCCACCAGACATTGAAACTGCAGGCACCTGGATATCATACTTCTCAGTCTTCATAACTACGAGAAATGAAGGTCAGTTGTTTTAGCTACTCAATTTATGGTATTCTATATGGCAGCCTCCACTGACTAAGACATAATTTCACTTCTGTTCTTGGGATAAGATTTTGTAATTAACTTCAAGTCAAGAGTTATCCAAGAAACATAGGGTTGATTTTTATGGTTCTAGTGTTTTATAACCCAACAACTCTATTATGTTTTTTTCATATATAAAACAGGTAAGTTGGATTTATCTAGGTGATATATAAATTTAAAGAACCTTTAAAGATTTAATTAATTTATTTGAGAAAGAGAGAGAGGAGGGGCAGAGGGAGAGGGAGAGAGAATCTCAAGCAGACTCCTCACTGAGTGTGGATCCTGATGCAGGGCTTGATCTCAGAATCCTGAGATCATGACTGAACTGAATTCAAGAGTCAGACAGTTAGCTGTCTGAGCCACCCAGGCGCTCCTGAAAGAAAGAAAAATAAATTTAAATAAATTAAATCATTTAAATAAATTTAAAATAAATTATTTAAATACATTAAATAAATTTATTTAAATAATTTAAATTTATTTAAAAATAATTTTAAATACATTAGAATGAGGTAAGGCAATCAAAACTGTGGGAATAGAATTGAGAAATGCTTTTTGAAGATAATACAACATATCTCCTGTTTATGGATACAGAGAAGAAAACTTAAGAGATCAAATAGCTTATCAATTTATGATATGGGACACATACCATAAATTGATACAGTACAGTAATAGTGGTGGTGAGGATTGAAGTCCCTATTCTTTCTGCAGTATCGTATTTTCTTGCTACATTGGACATTCTATCCTGTTACTCCTTTTTCTCCTTTCTTCTCTCATTAGTCAGTAGTTTTCTCTCTCACAGCTAAACCCTAGAAATTGAGAAAGAGAAAGACAAAGATCCCTGGCATAACATAAATAGCAAATGGCTCTATTGCCAATAACAGAGTAATTGAATTCACATCTTTCTGACTCAGGGAACATGCAATGCATATAAATTCTCTTACTTTCTCTTTTCCCTTTCTGTCTAATTACTATAATTTTCACTATTCCAACAACAATAATATTACCATATTTATGCTGAATGATGTGAAGGGATTAACTTTGCTTGCTTTAGAATCTATTTCTGTCTCCTCTTGGCACAAAGATGAGAAGGGTATTAATTGAAAGAAAGGAAAAAAAAATACCTTGGTGTCCACTATATGTTTTCCCATTCTGGGATCCTAGAGTGATATTGGGCCCTAGTACAAGGGGGACTGAATTCCAACCTTCATGCTTATCACACGTAGTTACTTCATTCTCAAGACATTTATATATCTATATCTATCTGTCTATTTATTATGTATGGTTTTTGCCACTCTTCCTCAATTTTTTAAGTTTATACCTTAAGACCTGGAGGATTATTTTCTAGAGGCTAGAAAGCCAATCTTCTTTTACTTTCATGTCCTGTCTTTAAAAATGGGGAGTTTATTTTAAATAAATGTATGTATTCCATAGTGAGGTAGAGAAGAGTGTTGGATTATGAACCAAAGCTCAAGTTCTATTCATGTCTAACACTTTTGTTTTGTGATTCTTCCTGGTCAGTGGTCTATGAACTTTTAGTTCCTGAGAACATTTAGAGGATGTGGTATGTAACACACATAAAATCTTGTTATAAACAAAGAAGAAAGAGTCAAATCAGGTAAAACTATGAAGCTGTTGATTTAAATATGTGGTAGTTCTTAGCGCCTGATATGTAATCAAGTCAACTGGTAAGTATTTTGTGACACATTTGGAACTCCCTACTGAGTTGGTATCAGATCTCTCCTTGTGGTCTGGGTGTGGAGGAGAGAAAAAAAGGGAGCTCTGCTGATGGGATTCAGAGGAGGAAAGGCTCATAAAGTAGGAGGGAGTTCTCTCCCTCAAGTCAGGACCTGAACAATACTGAACCAGTTCCACAGAGCTAGAAGTTAAGTGACATTTCAAGTCATCATCAGTGCAACAACAGTAGCACATTACCTATGAGTTAATTATCTTCAGTTATGTGCCGGACACTATAGAAAGCAATTAGTATATATAGTCCCATTTCATTTATTCACTCAATGCATATTCCAAAGTGTGTATCATGTCCCAGTTTCTGTTCTGGGCATTGAGATGGCAATGGTGAACAAGGAAGACAAGTAGCTGCTTTCATAGAGCTAAATTTTAGTAGGAAAGTCAGACTAAGGAGAAACAAGGAAAATAATAAGATTATTTCAGAGAGCGTTGTGTGATGAAGAAACATTTGAAATGAGACCTGTATAATGAGAAGCTAGACAGAACAAAGATCAGGGAAAGGCCTAATCCAGCTAGAGGAAAGATCGGGTACAGAAGGTCAGTGAATATGGAGACCATTTGGATTATCAAGAAATTCAAAGAAGGCCAGTAGGGCTGGAGCATGGTGAGTGAGGTAGAGAGGGATGACCATTGACACTGAGGATGTAGGTAAGTGTCACATCTTACTGTGGCTTTTATGCCATGGGAAAGAGTTTGGATTTAATTTTAAGTGTAAAGGAATAGTTTACACAGGAGAATGGCATGATCTGGCTTATGTTTTAAAGTGATCATGCTTGGGCATCTGGGTGGCTCAGTCAGTTAAGCACCTGCCTTTGGCTCAGGTTGTGATCCCAGGGTCCTGGGATCAAGTCCCGCATTGGTCTCCCTGCTCAGCAGGGATCCTGCTTCTCCCTCTCTCTCTCTCCCCCTCCTCCCTGCTAATGCTCTTTCTCTACTTCAAATAAATAAATAAAATCTTTAAAAAATTAAAAATAAGTAAAGTGACCATGCTTTGGTTAGGTAGAGTATGGTTTGCAGCGTGGTCAAACATAGAAGCAAGGGATTAATGAGAGGCTTTTATAGTACTTGGCAAGAAATGCTCCTGGCTTGGAAAGAAGTTGTAGGTGTGGAGGCAGAAAGATGTAGGAGGTTTTCTGGATGCGATTTGAGGGCTTGCTGATAGGATGGGCTGAATGACTGAATGTGGTTTTTAAATGTAAAGAAAAATCAATATACCAGAGAGGTGGACATACTAATTTTGAGATGCAGTTTTAGTTAGGATATTGGTTGGACTGCTGAAAAACACCCAAATATAATGGAGGCTTAAATAAGATAGACCTTTGCTTGTAATAGTCTGAGCATAGTAGTAGTTCAGGACTGAGGTGATAGGGCATGATGGGGACCTAGGGTTCCATTTTGTTCTGCTATTGTCCATTATTTTGTTCTGCCATATTCAACACTAAGTTTCCTTCCTATGGTTTAAAGTAACTTCTCTGGATCCTTCTATTGCTTTCCAAGCAGTGGAAAGGGAGGAAGGGAAGTAAGGGGTACATTTTTTCTTCTTAAGAAAACAACTCTAAAGTTGCATTTATCACTTCAACCCTTATCCCATTCTCCAAAAGCAGGATATATAGTCCCACATGCCTGAAAGTAGAGTTGAGGGGGTAGGAAAATGTGTCTTTATCTGGGTGGCTACATGACTGAGAGCAATGATCACCTACATCATGTGACAGAACTGTTAGGACTAAGACTGAGAGCATCTGTGTCAACATGACTTACTTGTTTGTTCCAGCCCAGAAAAGATAAAACTGTAAATCAATAAATAACTTCACTATTTGCTTCAGGAAATTCTTATAAATCAATTTATCTGGGACAACAGTATTCTACTCATCTGTTCAAACAGGTTGCTTATCAAACAAAAGTTTACTTCTTAATACTTATTTCTAGAACCTTCCCTTACCAGGTACACCAATCCTGAACTATTATGTCCTAAGCTTTGTCTGATCCCAATAAGTTCTCTTTGAAAAGCCTGCTTTAAGCCAATTTAAGCCAGAATCCAAACCTATAAATATCTCACTTCTAATCTCTCCCTACTGATATACTAACTTTGTCAAGGTAGTGTTTTTTCCTCCCTTACTAAATTGAGTTTAAATAACCTTATATTTTGCTTTATTGAGATTAGTCATATTTTAGAAATTTCTACTCTCTTGAGGTTCATAAGAGTCCAGCTGAGATGGCTTTCAATGCCACAGCCTAATACCCTTAAAACCTACCATTATCAGAATTGTGAGGCAAGTCTTGAATTGGATTTGAGCTCCAATTATTTTTTGCTGAGCCACAAATGTTAAGTTTATATTTCTCCTTAAGAGTGATTTCCCTTGTCCTATGATAACTAATTTGATTTATGAACTCTCAGTCTTGATGAAAACTTGCCTTATGGCTAATAGAGGTACTGTTTTGTTTGACCTTATCTGTTCTTGCCTCAGTGTGCTTTAAATTTATGAGAGTGAATGTTTAGGGAGAAGATTGGTATAGACTTGATAAGTCCATCTATGAAAACAAATCCAGAAAGTTTTGTTGGGCATCCCTGAACACTGTTTTCCTTGGGTCACTTTATCCAGATTGGATTTTTTCTCAATCTTGTCTTTGTATCTCTAAGAACCATTATGTTTGGTCCCATATACCAGGAGACTGCAGTTTGGTCAGATTCTTAAAGAGTGATGATTAGTCTGATGGCTAGATTCTGTAGACATAAGCCTTGCATTCTTATTGACCATGGCAGTGCTCTTGAGACTGTCTCTGTCTAAACCAAAGTTTGTTCCTCCTCTGGGCTACAGTCCTTACATATATGTATGATATCACTCTATTCCATGTGACTATCACTGAATGGCACAATTTCATTAAGGATCATTTAGAATTGTGGGAGTTGCTCTGGAGATCTTCGATATAAATAAATTCATTTGAGACCTGTCATACTATGAAAAGAGAGTACAATTTCAAACATTCATTGGTCTTTAATTTTTGATTGGTATGAAGAAGCTTTCAAAATAAATTTAGATTCCAAAATTGCCTCCTTAGAAAATTCTTTGATGAAAAAAAAATGTGGAAAATCTAAATTGAGATTTTTGTTAATCTCTCCAAGTCAAGGCAGGGGAACAGATTCCTTCCTAGAGTGCCCAGAAAAAATGCAGCCCTGCTGACACCTTGATTTTCACCTAAATGGAACCCATTTTGGCATCTGGTCTCCAGAAATGGAGACAAAAATCTGTGTTTTTTTCAAACTACCAAGTTTGTGGTAGTTTGCTGCAGTAACAATAGGGAAATAGAACTGATAAATGTGGAAGCAGATTTTTGTCTTGTCTGACACTAAAGTACATATTTTTAATCAGCCCAGATAGTTTACCAAAATGAAAATCATCAAACAAACGAAGCTCACAAACCGTAATGGGGCTTAAGCCAAAATGGAAAACCAAGATAAAGAACTAGGAATCCAACAGTAAAATCTGATTAAAAAAAAAAAAAGTGTGTATGTTGTGTTTTGTGTTTATATTACATTCTCTTCGATGTGTTTAACTGGAAAGATCATGTAAAAATTGTCCAAACAGAGTAGGCACTATCCACAGTAACCAACACCTAGAAACATCCTCTTTGAAAAGTTCATCTATATTTAATTGATTTTCATCTCTATTCATTTCAGGCAAGCTTTTGTTAAATTTAATGTGGTTCAATTTAAAGTTATTATCAGTAGAAAAATATTTTTTTATCATGTTTTATCTTTCTCTTTCAGATTCTTCTGGTTAACAGAAATGTTTTTAACATTAGCCACTTCAGATAGCTGTAGGTCACTTGATAAACTGAACTTGGAAAGGAGTAATCTTTGTTTTCTACAGTTCTATCCTTGTATACCCATGATGGTACTATAACAGACTTGCTAATTAGTCTAAAGACCTCAGTAGCTGGCATTTCCTAGGTTCTGTGCATCTGCTGCCCATCACCTCTGCCCTCATTGCTATAATTGTCTACAACTATCTACAACCAGCTCCCTCTACAAGCAAATATCCCTGATTTCAGTTATATCACGAAGATGCTGGAAAAAGAGAAATTTTAGCATAGATCCTACTCCATATTTATATATGCTGTTGGCATGTCTCTTTATCCCTGATTTGTATTTATGAAACAGATTTTGAGATTCCAAAGTCCTACCAAATATTTATTTTCATCTCTGGATCACCTCTTCTCCTTTTCTCTGGTTCCTAATTACATGAAAAAGAGAGATATCTGAGAAAATACATGTGGTATCACTGAGCATGTATAAATTTTCTTTTTCTTGAACAGGGTTTTGATATAATTTAAATTCCTATAAAGGCACCTGAAATTATTTTCAGTGATAGTGCTTGTATTAATACTACTCACAGGATATTCTTTTGTTAAATTATGATAAGAAATATTCATGTGTTCTTGCTAAAAAATCAAACCCTAATCCTCTCCTCTGCCCTTTGTATTTCCCAAATGAAATTTTGGAAGGGTGCATATCTGTTTCTCTCTTGGCGGAAGATACAAAGTACTCAATCTGGTAACTGTTTTCAGCACTGAGTATGTTCAGCAGGAAGGATGACAGACTCTCCCAGGCAGGAGTTATTCCCTCTGGGTACAAGGATATAAAGGTGGACAATGGAAGTTATAGTCCTCTTCAGATAATCTGCTTTTTATCCCGATAAATCAGAAGCCACTCTTCACAATAACGTAAATAGGAAGAATACGATCTGTTGTTCTCTTATCAAATTTTATATTTATTTTTTGATTCAGGAAGGCATGTGATTGATATAAAATCTCCAAATGTTCGAAAGTCTATTCTCCAATCGCTTCGTTGCTTTCCACAGAGATTCCCACTGTAAACACAAGGCATATATTTTTCTCCAGAAGACATATCAAAATCTACTTGTGTTTTGTAATACTAGGCAAAACTTGAACACTATGCTTGGGGGCTATTTTAAACAAAAAAATTGCCAACAGAAAGCACAAAAAAGATGTAAAAAATGTGGCATGAAACAGACCCCCAAAAGAGCACTTGTTTACAGTATGAGCATCAAAGGAGAAGGCAGAGAGTTGCCTTGTTCACCTCTGCTGGGAACATGCGCAAATATTCTGCTGCTCTGTGCCTATGCAGAAATGAATGCAAAAGTCCTGGGGACACTGATTTAGGGGTCACAAAGAAGTTTTACTGAGTAGATGAACCTGCAAATGCAGAATCTGTGAGTAATGAGGACTGATTTCCTTAACAAATACCTTGGCAATATCTCTGAAGAGTACACAGAGTGCTGTTCCATTGTTTCAGTTACATTTTATTCCATTTATGAATGCAACACAATCTCTTTTAACCAAACTCTTGTTAGTGGAGATTTAGATTATTTTGTTGTTATTGTTGCAAACAATGCCACAAGAAATTTGTTACACAAGTTGTTTTGTATATTTGTAGGTATAACTGTAGTATATATTTTTAGAAATGGGCTTGCCAGACCAAAGTATATGTGAATTTTTCATTTTGATAGATATTTCCCTTGCTGCTTTGTTACTTTTTAAATAAATAAAAAAACTGCTCTGCTAAAATATTGCTCTCTAGATTTTGTAAGCAAACATGTCATCTTTTAATAATAGAAGTAGAACATTCTTTTAAGAAGGAATATCATATTTTTAAGTGGAAATCTAAAACTTGAATTGAGCTCCATCCTGTTGCAGGGGGGAAAAAAGCAAGATTCTTTTGAATTGATTTTGATACTATGAGACAAAAGTAAGCAGAAAAAAGAAAAGAGAGATGGTGTATTTCACCTTTCTTCATACTGGTTGTAGAGACTTGGTAGAAGGCCAATGTGTTTAAAACAGCACATGATGATTAATAAGTGATGGCAAGGTTCAGAGACAGTCACACACCCAGGCTGCTTTAGGCAGCTCCCATCCCACCATGCTTTTTTTGGCAGCAGACTTATTGGTACTGGCTAATAGTAACATGAACTCTACGACGGTCCAGAGAAGGAGATATGCTGCATATTCTTCCTGTCAAATAAAAATGTGGAAGGAGATACAGTATGACCTTGCACACATTATAGCTGGCCTACTGTGCATTGCAAGATTACTTAGAGCTGTCAGGAAAGGAGTATATTTTGGCACTACTTTTGATCAAGGCTCTCTAATTTCTTTCTTCAGCATAAACCCAAGCAGGATTTGGTATTGATATTTGGTCTGATTTTTGACATTTTCTTCCTTTGACCTATGTGACTAAAAGAGAAACACTGGGGTCTTGTTAATGGAAGTAGACAGTTTGATAAGACCGCTCATTCCACAAGGATCTGGGGACACAATAGGCTTGAAATTCAAGAAATGTTCTTTGAACAAGAAGCTTAAGGCAAAACGTGGAATGTAGATTTAGGTAGGTGATAAACTCAAGAACTATTTATGCTTAGAAAATAGTCAAATCAGAAGCAGGTTGCTAGAATCAGATGAACCACCAAGGAAGAGAATAAAATATCAGAATCAGGCAATGAGTCAGAACAGATGGGTCTTGGAGGACCAGGCAGGCACTGAAGCTGAAAATGAGCTTGACACATTGGATTATCAATTATAGATCCACTAAAAATTGAAAACAGTGATTAAGGAACGAAGGCAAGTTGTGTAGGTTATAAATTTAACAAGATGGATTCATACATTGACTAAAGAGCTGTCTCACTGTGGTACGTTTAGGTTTCTACCAGGGTGGGAACTAATTTCCAAGTTTGGCTGTCCTGGATTCTATAGCTGAACTTAAGCAGGAGCACAAAGTATTGAAGGAGCATAAAAAAGGTTAGATCCTGTATTTGCTCAGTTTCTTAGAAAATTTCTGTGTATCAATATTACAAGTTCTGCTTAAAAAACACCTCAGAATGCTACTGTCTACAGAACCAATATAAGCTATTAAATACATCATAGAAGAGCCATTATTTTTATTCTCAAGCGGTAATCACTGATTGATCTTCAAGAAGTTTCATTGTCTATATTTTCTAGTATGGTACATTTGATATTTGGTCCCTTTATGTCTGAACGGGATAAAGTATATGCCTGACTATCAAAATACAGTGAAAACAGTTTATTTTTAAAGTGAACGCCAGGGGCACCTGAGTGGCTCAGTGAGTTAAGTCTCTGCCTTTAGCTCGGGTTATGATCTCAGGGTCCTGGGATCAAGCCCCGTGGGCTCTCTGCTCAGCAGGGAGCCTGCTTCCTCCTCTCACTCTGCCTGCCTCTCTACCTACTTGTGATCTCTGTCTGTCAAATAAATAAATAAAATCTTTAAAAAAAATAAAGTGAAAGGCCAATAACCTTGAATTGAGGGCCAGTAAAATTATATATTTCTCATGTAAGAATGTCTCTTATATCTACCTTCGATTATAACTGTAGACCATCTGGTGGTTTTGTCTATCCTCCCATTTATTCATTACAATAATATCTGGAACTAGTGTGGATTACAAACTACCGAATTCCCTGCTCTTTTTCCTCAAAACAATCGTTAGGATAGTTTTCTAAGAATTATTAGAGACAAGAAGATATGATTTACCCAAAGTGATACAGTCAAGTGATACAGCCAATAGCTGTGATGTGACTCAAACACTTTTCTGATTCTTTTTATGCTGCTTTCTCTCTTATGCTGTTACATAAATAAACTCTTTCTGTTGATTGTCCACATAAATTCTCAATTAAATTTCTACAAATTGAATATTGTCTGGCATAATAATGAAGAATGAGCACTTGGAATTTTGTAAGGGCATGAATGTCACTCTACACATTCAAGCAAGCAAGAAACAATACACGTTTTTATTTTCCACAAATCAGTTATTTCTACATCAAGCCTGCTATTCTATCCAGAGGACAGGAAATGCAATCTCAGTAATTCTTTCTCAGGGTCTGGGGTTTCATAGTGTTAGATCTTTCAGAGAAGGTCACCAAGTCATAGCTCATAAGTTACCCTGAGACATCCAATATTCTCAGGTGTATGGCTGTCTGTGGTTTTGTGCCTGTGACCCAGAAAGACATTCCTTTCCGGGGGCTTGTCTGCACCAAGCCAAGGGGTTCACTACAATAGACCTCTCGCTTTCTTCCCTTCCCCAAAGTGAATGAAATATATGGTTATAGTGTGGGGAGTTAAAAACATGGCTAAGGGAATCTCCGCTCCCACCCGGAGTTCTTCTGATCAATCTGCCTCTACTTTCAATCTGCTTTTTTTTTTTTTTTTTCCTTTTTCAAAAACCTTGCTAAATTTTCTATGGGCCTATGTTTTTGAAAAAAAAAAAAATGAGAAAGACTTGCAAGCTGCTCATCTTTTCAGGTCTTTCACATACCTTAGTTCCCCTGAGCTGGCTTTTGTTTGGAACAGGAAAGAAGTCCTGTGAAGTATGTGTGGTGAGGAGAAAGGGGGAAAGGACAAAAATTGTAAATTAATCTAAAACACCTAAACCTAAAAAAATTGTAAATCAACCTAAAAAACCCTCAAAATAACAATATCACCCATCAATATTTTTAACCTTCTAGTGAACAAATTTCCATATCATAGATGCAGTTATAGAGCATAGGATTAGGAGGAAAAAAACTAAGGATATGACATAATTGTATAATCTTCAAGATATTTTGATCAACATCAAGCCATTGAATCTGAAAATATGCTTATTGTATCAGATATTAACAAACACATGACCTTTAAACTTGCACTAATGAGTAATTTGCCTATAATATTTTAAATAAAGTTATTCAATAATATCTATTTGGTTTCTGAGCTCTTATAATAGATTTTCTTTTTTTTTAAGATTTTCTTTCTTTCTTTCTTTCTTTCTTTATTTATTTATTTGACAGAGATCACAAGTAGGCAGAGAGGCAGGCAGAGAGAGAGAGAGAAACAGACTCCCCCCTGAGCAGAGAGCCCCAATGCGGGGCTCGATTCGATTCAAGGACCCTGGGATCATGACCTGAGCCGAAGGCAGCGGCTTAACCCACTGAACCACCCAGGTGCCCCTATAATTTTCTTTAAGGAGAAAGGGAAATTCTTTAGGAGAAAGGGGAATTCTCTCTAAACATTTGATTCTTTCATCCTGTGTAAATGTGGAAATCTAGAGCTTTTTAATTCCTTTATGAACTTTAGTTTCCTTATATAACTTTCAGGTGGGAAGGAGGGACTTCCATGACAGTTTCTAGGTAGGAGGGTATCTTTTATCTGTACACTCTGAACCTTGAATCTTAACATTTACTTCTCTCCAGAGAGGGAGAGTGAGTTCCCTTGCTGTTGACTTTGGCAGAAGAACTGGGAGTCATTTCTTAGCCTTTTCTTACCTTCTCTTTAAGGTCAAGTGCCTGTGAAAAGCAGGCTTTCTGACTTTGGACTTAACAGCAGTTTGAGAGGGGAAGACTCCTCGTGGGGAGTTCTGCCAGGTTCAGCTTCTGAGCAAGTGGGTGAACTGACCAATTCTGGGCATCCTTGAGGAAGCTATTGTAGTTCCCTTTCAAAGCCATGTTAATTGATACTAGTTTTATCAGTAATATAGATGATTTTTAATCTATTCATTCTGTCTAACTTTTGTCTTATTTGTTAATTAGTTCACCCATTGAGTGGCAATAAACAATGACTTAATTAATTGTTCTCTTTTAGAAAACTAACAATCACTTTGAACTAGCTATTCAGTTTCTAGAATTAAAAGCCGTGCCTCATATGAAACAAGAGCAACTGGCTGAAAAGTTCAAAGCAAAATAATAGTAATAATAATAATAATGATAATCAACTTTTCAACACCTTGCCAAATAAGGATGACTGTGTTGATTTTTTAATTTAATTTCTAAATTGAGGTCAGCTAGACCTACCATACATTTTGTTGTCAGAGTTTTGATGTCTAATACAGTTAAATCCATTTTATCTACTACTTTTAAAATTTCCAGTTAAAAAGCAATCTCACTTATTTCACAAACATTTTTGAACAAGGCTCAGAATGTACTTTTTTATCCTTAAACCCAATAATTTCCTTTTCCCTTCTAACCCCTTCATTAAATACCTCTTATTCAGTGACGCAGATTGGTATAGCCTTTGCCTTTTGGGTATTTTCAGTAATACTGAAAGTGGTGAATAGAAAAATGTGGACTTGTTCATTCTTGATTTTATTTTATTAATAGGTTGCAGAACCATGGCAGAACTAAATTGCTATGATCTTACCCAGTGTTGGTAAGCTGTGGTCTCAAGACAGAATTTTCAGCCAAAATCCCTAAGGGTTATTTGGTGTTCCTTTGTACTAATTAAAAATGATCTGTTTGAATGGAAATAATAGTGAAAATCTAATTTAATGAATTTTTGCTGTAGGGATCAAAATGAACACAGGTAGAAGGTACTTGAGTTGGTTTTCCCAATAAAAATTAACATTGACTTAAAGTTGAAGATAATCAAAATTTTTTATAAAGTGATGAGGTAATTGAGTATGGCTATAATTTTAGATCTTGCCTATACATATGGAGACCTTATGTAAATTTCTCGTGTAAATTTCTTAGAGCTCATAGCTTTTAATAATAATGTGTTGCTTGGTATATAAATGTAAGGGAAAATAACACAATATGAGTATATGGTTTAAATGGTTTTGTGCATGTATCTTCTACATCTTATCTCTTATTTCCTGACTTTTCATGTAGATTGATGTTAAAATGACCCAATGGTTTGTTCCAGGATTATTTCATGATAATTTAAAATCTTAATTCCTTAAGCAGCGTTGGCCATGGAAGAAGGAAATTTTAGACTGAAGGCCTTTTTCCATTACTATAACACTGCCATACTCAAGTCTTTCCACACTTATCTGTTCATGTTTTCTTTTGGTACTGAGATTCTTACTTTTATGATTATTGCTATATCATTTGTAAGACTAAGTGTGATTATTCATTAATAGCCTTAATAAGTTAGCAGCAGAAGATGAGTTCTCTCTAGCACATTCTTTAGGAATGAGTGATCTACCAAGGAGATTTTTAAGTGCTAAATCAGACCAATAGAAAGTTTGTTTGTGACATTTATAGCATAACGGGCCAAGAGAAGAGGAATATGAAGTCACTTAGGACTTTCACATGATTACTTAGCCACATGTATATACTTAAGTATTTCTTCAGCACCTACTATAGCCCAGACTCTACCATACAAGGGTTAGTGTTGCAGAGCCTCATGCAACTTTCTAGGTCATCCACTTTAGTATCTCTTTCATCTTATACAGGCCACTGTCTTCTTCAGTGTTTGTCTCTCTTGTTAGAATATAAGTTCTATGGAGGAATTTCTGGTGTTAAATGCCCATAAGCTAGCACTGTGTCTTGCATGTTGTAGCTCAATAAATATTTGATGAGTCAATGAATGGATATGATGGCCCTGCTTAGTGATGGGGAAATAAAATGAAATAGCACATGGCCCTTGCCAGTATTCTTGCTTAATGCCTATTCAGGAAATTATAGTAAATCTAGTCCTGTCATCTGAGTGATCAAAGGATCTTTAATGTTATTAATCCTAAAAAAGAACCTAATTTCTTATAGCTAAATTTTTCCATTTCCACACCATAAGTAAATATTATATTTCTATGTCCTTTCCATGGGGCTGAGAATGTATTACCATATCTGATGTATTGTTAACATCTTCTTGTTTCTCTCATTAAATTAACACAAATCAGGTATTTTTTTTTTGTGCTGATAGCTTTTTTCTTCCTTCTTTCACTTTTTCCATCTTATTTTCTTCCCCTACCCAAAATCACTATGGAATTGGAATACTTGAGTATCTTTCTGAATTAATGTATCTTAAGAATTTTAAAAATATATCTGAAGAGCGTCTGAAAATTTGGAGGTCATCATTTCTTAAAAGGTTTTATTTTGATGTGTATTTACGCCCACCTACTGATGTTAGTGCTTTGGTATATTTACATATTACATTAAACAATTAAAGGTAAATCTGTCACAGTTGTTGCAAAGGTCCTTAAATTTTTAGTTCAGAGGTGTAAAAATTTGGCAGACTAAGCCATCTCCCCAGTAACTTTCTTGGCAATTAATAAAGCTCAGCATCTAATTGTGTACAAGTTGAAAATGTATCTGCACTGAGGCTTGACCAAAGGACATGCCTAATAAAACGCATATGTGTCTTGCGTGCATTCACATTTAGAGCTAGCCAAAGTAATGATGCTGTCTTCAGTGTTGCCTAAGAACAGCATTATTCTAGTTGAAATCAAATTGCCTTGTAAGAAACTGCTATGAGGTGACCAAGGACATGTAATGCTTATTACTAGGAAAGTAGCATCAGTGGTAAAACCACTTCTCCAGGTGCCAATCTGAATTATATCACAATTAGAAAGGGAAAGTCTCAGGAAATAATGCTGAATTGCAGGTGGGGACTGTTGGCTTTTTGGCCTCTTTGGACCTTTGCCCAATTCAGTGACTTTTCATTAATTATGTTGTCAGTGCAACAGACCCTGGTAACCTAAAAGAGCCCATCTACTCCTTGGAGGAAAAGATAATGGAAAAATCTACAAAGTATTTGCCAACCAAGTACTTGTCAGAAATATTTACTACCTACTTAAGTCAGTGTGAAAATAAAGGAAGTCAAGAAAAAATAGGGAATATTTTTTTGACCAGAGATTCTTGGTACTCGCAGAGCATAAAATTTGCAAGGACTTGAATTGCTGACATGTGAGTTTTTTCCTTCCTATTCCTGGAATTCACTTACTGTATGCAAAATTGGAAACATAGTATTGTAGCACTGTATACCTCCATGAATCATAGGTAAATCCTATTTTCTACTATTCCTTTTTTTTTTCTTAAAAAACATGATAAATGAGCAGTTCTTCAGTTCGTCACAGAAATAAATAGAT
The DNA here is from genome assembly GCA_003697995.1 of Taxidea taxus jeffersonii. Taxonomy (NCBI): domain Eukaryota; kingdom Metazoa; phylum Chordata; class Mammalia; order Carnivora; family Mustelidae; genus Taxidea; species Taxidea taxus. Next base: position 54,933 of record RCUC01088261.1, on the reverse strand, counting down.
TAGATTTTTATCCATACTGTCAGGTGGATCAAAAGATGAAAACTTATACCTAATTTTGATGAACTAACAAAAAAATATAAAAGGTAAAAATCAACTGAACCTTTTTAGGCATCTATATTATTCAAATAATAAGTTAAGTATATTTCTTCACTATGTGGCCATTAATATGAACATTAATTATATATATCTTTAGCTTTCCAGAAAAAAGCAAATAGATAACAGACATATATTGAATACATATTGCATGTAACATCTGAAACATAAAAGGTATATTAATATCCAATAAACAGTATCAAATAATAGAACATAAGGAGAATATACCTCCATACCTATTATTTATGATACTAATTACATATTACATGCTAATTTTTCAAAGTGGAAAATGTTGTAATGTCTTTCTGATTATGTGAATTACACATACTCATAAAATGCATGATTTTAATAAGTAAAACAATAGAGAAAATGGGAATAAGAGAATCAGCACACCAAATTCCAAAATTCAGAGATAATTTTCATTTACATGTATTGGTCCTTGACTATTTCTTAGATACTTTAGAGTCAACAAATCCAAAGGAAAATTCAAATCTTCTACCATATTTCTTATTGTCATGTATTTTCCATTTCAGTATTTATTTAGCTCAAGCAACACACTGAGGTCTAATGGCTGGGTAATTTTTCTTCCCACCTTCCAATATTCAGTGGATCAAGATCAATTCCGCTCCTCAAGCACTGACATTTATTCACTTCTCCCCATTTATACATCCATCCTCTAGTGTAAGTAAACATTAACTCTTGTCTGGTGCATCCAACGGCCAACTACCCAGCTTCCCTACCTTCCCTTGATTCCTCCAAATCCAGTGATTCCCAGGTGGGGTAATTTTGTCATCCAAGGGACATTTGTTTGTCATTTTATTGGTCACAACTATTCACAACTAGTGGGAATGGTGCTACTAGCACCCAGTAGATACAAGTCAGGGATACTCCTAACCATTCTATAATGTCTAGAACACTCCTTCACAAAAAATAATACAAATTTGATTAGGCCTAACTCTTGCTTAAAATCTTTTGATTCTTCTTATTGTTTTAAAATTTACATCCAAAAGTTTTGTTTTGTTTTTTAAAGATTTATTTATTTATCTGAGAGAGATAGAGAGGAAGAGTGTGTGGGGTGGAGAGACAGAGGGAGAGGGAGAAAGGGTCTTAGACTCCATGTTGAGTGTGGAGCATGATGCAGGACTTGGTCTCAAGACCCTGAGATCACAACCTGAGCTGAAACCAAGTGTCAGATGCTTAACCAACTGAGCTACCCAGGTGCCCCTGCATTCAAAAGTTTTAAGTTGGCCTACCTGCTTACCTTGCCAGATTTATGATATAAAATATTCCTTCTCATTTGCCTGCGTTGGGACATACTCAGTCTTTCCAATTTCCTTAATCTCACTGTATTCTTCCGGAAGAGTATTTTGGTTTGTTCTAGTATCTCTCTGGAATGCTTTTGAACCCTCTTCCTCCTTATGGCCCAGGTAATCTTACTCATTTTCAAGTCTGGGTTTAAATGCTACTTCTTCAGAAGCCTATCCTAATTCTTGAGACCAATTTAGTTCTCGTACTGTACATACTCTTAGCATTCTATATTTCTCTTTCATAGAACTCATAAGACTTTTATTATTCATCCACTCTTCCATTATATGGCAAACTGAATGAAGGTGTGAACTGGGTCTATGTTATTTATCTTCTTATTTCTAGTGTTTGGCACAGATGAGGATCTCAAATTGTTAGATTAATCACTACTATGGAAATCAATCTCATTGATGTTTATTGTCATAATATGTTATTTTCATAATAGATAAGTTTGTTTTTTTTTCCATCTTATCTTTGCTTCAGATGGCTTTGTTGGTTTCATTGTTTTTTAATTTTGCTATATGTTCTGTTCCCCAATCCCTACCCATCACTGTCAGTAATTTTTAGGTATGCTGCATGTTTTAGATCAATTAATTATTACTTATATAACCCTAAATAGTAATTACACATTTTGTATATTTCTTAAATTATAAACTTTTTAAATTAAGCAGACACTAAATTCCTTCATCATCTGCAAAGATGATGAAATTCTTCACTTCTTTTTTCCTTTTCTGGCAAAATGATCTTAGACTTTGGTGCCAATCTATTACTCAATTTTATTACTGTTATTACTTTAATTTTTTCTTCAGTACTCTTTTAACTTTTGCAGTGGTGTATAGTGATATATATGGTAATCGTGTGGTAAAAATAAACACTGCCAATATTTAAGGTAAATCTACATTTATATTTATTCCCTATTTCCCACTGGTCTGCTCATACCATAAATCCTTCATTTGTTACTTCTGTATTTGAATATGTTTGTTGCCTAGATTGGACTAAATTTTCCCAAGAATTATCTGTCTATCTACTTACTTATCTATTTACCATTTACCAATTTCTATGTTCCCTGAATATTTGAGAATCCCTTCATATGTGGTCAATAACTGTAATGGTCAAATATGTAATTTGTCCAGAATTTTTCCCCTTAAAATTTTGTAGAACTTGGTACATTGTCATTAGAGGTTGATGAGAATGTACAGGCAAGTCCTACTTTTCTTCATACTGGTAGATGATCTCTTCCTTTTTTTCCTATCTAGGTTAAGATTTTCTTCTTGACCCTTGAAGTTAAAGACTATCATTATCAAGATATATCTTGTTTTTTGTTACTCTTTTCTTTCTCTGATGAGGAGAGTCTATTCAATTGCAAACTCAGGTCTTCCTTAATTTTCTGTAAGTTTTCCTTTTTAGAAATACAGTTTGTTTCATTTGTCTACATTTCTCCCTTAAACATATGAAATAGCTATATGTTAGTTCATATTTCTTCCAATTTTGTCTTTCTCACTCTTCATTTTTTTTTCTGTGATTTTTCTCAAGATGTCCTTCACATCAAATTTCAGTGTATATTCTCCCTCTACTAAGTTTCTATTCTAGGTTAAGTGTGCATTTGCATTATTATCCTTTGAATTACCTTGCTCAATCAATGACTATTTGCTAAGTTGATAACTGTTTCATCTTGTTTTCTTACCTAATAACTCATTTTGAATTCTTTGTTTTAGAGTACACATCTTCCTTTATACATTTGACAAAATGGATCAGTTATATTAAAATTTCTTCTGCTTTTCTGGAATGGTGAATTAAACCTCTCAAAGTATGATCTTCATCTAGCTTTCCTCATGGGATTCTTTTTTCCTTCTCCACTCCCACAACTATAATCCATTCTGACTGTATCTTGGGATTATTGGGTAGTATATATATATATATATATATATATATATATATATAGTTGTTGTTTGTTTGTTTAATTCATCTTAGAATAGATGTTCTCTCTTGAAATGTTATATATCCCACTTCCCTCTTACCCAAAGCCTTCTCTTAAACCTTAAACAGAGCTGGATATTGATGGTTTATGTCATTTGTTCAGCCACTTATCTGTGTAATATTATGGAACAGTACTTTGAGCAGTGAATGGTTGTTTGGGTACACTTAACACCATGCTTCTCTGGAATCATCAGCGTTAAGAACTGTCTTTCCAAATTGTTGGCATACAGTTTTGAATCAGAGAAATGATCTTCAAGTTTTCGTCAAAATCTCTTTACTCAACCATACTGTTCTTTTGTCAAGTTTTTTATTTAACTGTAAATCAGGTTTATAAGATATATTATATTCATTGGCTTTTGTTTTGGGATAATTCCAAAACTGTTATGTTTTTTATGCTTGGTGTTAATAAGCAACAGTATCCTCTTTCAAAATGTTCCCTGTGTATACTGTTTTAGTCACAACTCAGATAAAATTATAATGGTGAGATATTTTTGCTTTTGGCCAACAATGAAATAATAGGGGCATTTAATCTCTCCTCAGAAACTAGAGAAAAAGAAAATCTATACAAAGTAATGGTTTTCATATACTTTGGAAAATAGACAGCGTGGTACTGTGATCCTTGAGAAAGGGTAAGAAAACAAGGCTAGCCTGACAATCACTCTGGCTTTCTCCTTGGAAGCATATTCCAAACCTCAGAGCAAGGAGAAGGGTCTTAAGTAGATCATAGTTGAAATTTGTGGGGGTAGATTTTTAAAATAGGGGGTTTATACAGAAAAAAACAACTTTAAAAATTTGCTTAGATGTCCTATTGGTTCTCTTCTGAATATTAAGTTGAGCATTGACAAAGAAGCCTGTGTGAGCTGTGAGCTGCATGGTTTCTAGACCTTGTACAACAGGACTGGAAGATGTTTAAATTTTTGTTAGCCAGAGTTGAGAGTCCTCACTGACCACTCAAGTCATTCATTAGACACCCAAAAGAGATTATGACTTAGAAATAGGGCTAAGCTTTACCTAGAGTATAAGCTACTCTGTTAAGTACTCTAACAAAGTTAAGGTTAATGACACTTTAACAAGTTTAACTGACTACCAGAACTGACTACCAGACCATTGAAAGGAACTAAGCAATGACTAGGCAATAACTTAAAGTTCAGAGTGTTTGACTTTCAATTAAAAAAATACTAGATATGCCAATAAACAAGAAATTTTGACAAAAAATTAGAAAGATCAGTGTATAGAAAAAGTCCACAAGTGAAAGTGAGGGGATAACTAATATGTTATTATACATATATTCAACTACATAGAAGAAAATATGAAGATAGTAAGGTAAGAAATGGAAGACACAAAAAGAACAAAGTAGAACTTCTATGGAAAATCTAATATCTGAAATGAAATAGTCACTGTTGGCATTAGCAGAAGATTAGAAACTTCAAAAGAAAATCAATACACTGAAATCATAGCAACAAGTACAAAAACTATGCCACATCACACATAGTGAAAATAAATTCTGAAAAATAATGAACATAAAATCAGTGAATTGTGTGACGATATCCAGTATTTTAACATATGTATAATAAGAGTCCACCAAGGGAGAGTGTCAGAAAAAAAGATTTAAAGAAATAATAGTGAAATTATTTCAAGTTTGATGAAAGTTAAAGCAGATCCAAAAACTCTCCAAGCAGGATTAAAACAAAGAAAAACACACAGGGCACCTTATAGTGAAAACTGCAAAAAAAAAACAGTGATAAATAGAATTTCATAAAAAATGCCTAGAGAAAAAAATATGCACTGTGTATAGGAGAATAAAAACAAAAGAACAATAAACTTTTCATCAGAAACAATGCAAGAGAAAGAACAATGAAACAGAAATTTATGTAAAGTACATAAATAAAGAACAACAACCAACAGTAGTCAACCTAGAATTTTCTACCCTGTGAAAGTACTGAATAGCATGATGTAGACTTAAACCCAATAACACCAATAATTGCATTGGATTTTGATAGTTTAAACACTCTAATTAAAAGCACGGGATTGTTAAATTGGGTTACAAAGCACAAACTATACACTATCCTCAGAAAACTCTCTTAATATATAAAGAAATGTTAAAATTAGAGATGTACCATGTAAATCAATTAATCCTAAAAATGTTGACTTCAAAATAGGAATAAATTTAATTTGGTCAATTCTCTAGTTAGACTTAGCAGTTCTAGATATGTATGTAATTAATAATAGAGGTTTGAAATGCATGAATCAAATACTGATAAGTGAATGGAGAACTAGCTGAGCTTACAATTATATTTGGAGAGTATATTTTTCTCTCAATAATCAATAGGGCAGGTAGTCAGAAAATCAGTAAGTATATTGAAGACTAGAACAACATCAACCAACTTTGACCTGAGTAACGTTATAGAATATTCCACCTAGCAAATGAAGATAGTACATTCATTTCTAGTGTACATAAAAACATTCTCAAAGCTAGACCATACACTGCTACAAATCATTAAGTCTTGATAGATTTAGAGGACTGAACTCATTTGAAGTATGTTTGCTGTCTACAACATAATTAAATTAGGAATAAAGCATGATAAGATATTTAGTAAAACTTCAAATATCTGGAAATTAAACAGCATACTATAAATTCATAGGTCAAAGAAGAAATCAGAAGGGAAATTAGAAAATATTTAGAAATGAATGAAAGCAAAATATAATAAAATTATAAGATTCAGCTAGGCAGTTTATAGAGAAAAATTTATGGCATTAAATGCTTATAGTAGAATAGAAGCAAGATCTAAAATCAGTGATCTGTGCTTCCACCTTAAGAAACAGGAAAAGAAGGAAAAAAATAAATCCAAATTAAATAAAAGGATGGCTATAATAATAAATCAGTGAGAGAGAAAATGAAAAAACTCAATAAAACTAAGCTTATTCTTTGAATAAGAAATAAAATTGAAAATTTGCTAACTAGATTAATCAAGAGAAAAGAGAAGACACAAATTACCAATATAATTAATGAAAGATAGGCATCTACACAGATTCAAAAGACATGAAAGGGATAATAAGGAACTATTATGAGCAATTATATATTAATAAATTGTACTATTGTACTACCTACATGAAATGGGCAGACACAAATTACCAAAATGAATAAAAAAGAAATAAAAAATCTAGTTTATGTGTAATTTAGTGATTCAACATTACATCAAAAAAAGAAGAAATTGAAAAATCTAAAAAGCTTTATATCTGTTAAAGAACTTGAATTAATAAGTACAATCTTCTCCCAAAGACAACTCCAGGCCAAAATGCATTTGCTGGTGAATTTTACTGATAACTTAAGAAAAGAATAATAGTACTAATTCTACCAAACTCTTTCAGAAAAAGGAGCAGGAAGGAACTCTTTCTAGTTCATTGTATGAGGACAGGAATTGAAAAATCTATCAAAGACATTATCAAAAAAGATAACTATATACCAAGATTTCTCAAAAATGTATTTCTGAAAAATAAGAAAAAATATATTAAATACTAACAAATCAGATCCAATGATATGTAAAAAAAGGTTAACACATCAGGTATATGACTAAGTAGTGTATATACCAAAAATGTAACGTTGGTTTTGCATTTGGAAATATATTTCACCATGTAAAAGAGTAAAGGAGAAAATCTAGATAGTTGTCTAAATAGAGACAGAAAAAGCATTTGACAAAAATTCAACAACTATCCATGAGGAAAACTGTCACCAAATTAGAAACAAAAGAGAACTTCCTTAATCTGATAAAGAGCATCTATAGAAAAATATAGCACCAATGCCATATTTAATCATGAGACTGAATATTGGCTATGAAGTTGGGCAGAAGGCAAATTGTTCTTTCTCATCTCATCACTGTTATGCAACATCTCAGCAATAAAGTACAAAAAAGAAATAAAAGACATTTAGATTGGATAGGAAGAATCAAAGTGTCGATTTGCAAATCACATAGTTGTTATTTAGCAAATGCTCTGAAATATACATCAAAGCTATTGTATTTAATAACTCAATTTAAAGTAACAGGACAATAGGTCAAAATACACAAATCCAACTTTATTTTTATTTAGTAACGATGGACAATTGGAGGTAAAATCAAAACCAATATTTGTAATAACATTAAAACCATAAAAGCTTAAAGGTAATTTCAAGACAATATGTGCAAGAATTATTTGCTGAATACTATAAAACATTGCTGAGAGAAGTTAAAGATCAAAATAAATTGAGAACTCTATCAACTCATGAATCAAAAGACTAAATGTTTGAAAAGTTCTCCAAAAATTGATCTAGAGTCAATGTAATCTCAAGATTTCTGGGGGTATTTATAGAAACTAATGAGCTGACTCTATATTTATATGGGGAAACAAAGGACCTGAAATAGCCAAAAGAATTTAAAAAAATATGATGAACACTGATTTCAAGATTTGTTGTAAAGCTATAATAATATAGTAATCGAAACAAAGACACTCAGAAGAATGGAACAGAATATAGTTCAGAGATAGACTCAAGCATATATGGTCAATTAATGCCTTTAAACCAATGTATCAAAGTAGTGCACTGAGGAAAGAATGATATATATATATATTTTTATCAAAATGTGGGGTAACAGCTGGTTGATTATCCATATGCAGAAAAGGAACCTGGATCCTTAGCTCATATTACACATAAAAATAAACTGAAATTGAATCAGAGAGTTAAGTATAAAATTGAAAAGTGTACAACAGAAACCAATAGGGAAGGAAAATTATTCTTGATCTTTGATAGATAAAATTTTTTTGGAACAGGACATAAAAGCATAAAGCATAAGAGAACAAACTGATAAAAGGTATGTATCTATAATATAAAACTTTTGCTCACAAAAACACTTAAGAAAATGACGGGGAAATATTTTATATATTTATATAATATATATTATAAAATATATATAAAATATATATTTATGTAAAATATATATTTATATAAACTATCATATATTTATTAGTATGTATTTATATATACTTATTTAATGTATATTTTTATGTATATATGAAAGATGCATGTTCAGAGTAAAAAAACTCTTACTACTCAATAGTAAGACGAGATAGTTAAAAATTGGCAAAAGGTTGAACATACATGGCATTAAAATGTATACACATGGCCAATAATCACATGAAAAGTTGCATAACATCATTAGCCTTCTGAAAAATGCAAATTAAAACCACAATTAAATACTATCACATAATAGTATAATGATTATATTATAAAGTATATCAAGATTCTATGGAAAAACTTGTACACAAATGTTATACAGTTTTGTGTATGATACTCTTGATTGGAAAAATCTCAAATGTTTTTCAGCAGTTGAGTCCCTAAACAAACGGCTGTGTATGTATACAATGGAATAACACTCAGCAGTGTAAAAGAATAAACATACTGTTACAAGCAAACATATGAATGAATCACAACAAATCCTGTGAAGATGCAGGAAAAGATCCTGCTCAAATATAAAGATTGATGCAAAATTTTATTTATATGAACCTCCCAAAGAGTCAAGTTTAATCTAGAGTGAAAGAAAACAGGTCAGTGTTTGCCTGGCACTGGGACAGAAGTACACGGAATCTTTTGAGGGTGATGGGAATACTCTAGTTTACAATTAACATTACCCAGGTGTTGGGGCGCCTGGGTGGCTCAGTGGGTTAAAACCTCTGCCTTCGGCTCAGGTCATGACCCCAGGGTCCTGGGATCCAGCCCCGCATCAGGCTCTCTGCTCGGCAGGGAGCCTGCTTCCTCCTCTCTTTCTGCCTGTTTCTCTGCCTGCTTGTGATCTCCTTCTGTCACATAAATAAATAAAATCTTAAAAAAATAAAAGATTACCCAGGTGCATAAACTTATCAAAACTCATTGAAATACATACTTCAAATGAGTGTATTTCACTTTATGTCAGAAAAACTTAAGTTGCTGTCCTTAAGTGTATTTGCAGGGACAAGGTATCAGTAAATACTACGGAACTAGAGAATATAAATGGACTTATTTTAAGTATGCATAGTACACATCCAACCTGGAGACTCTTTTTTTTTTTTTTTTTTTAAGATTTTATTTATTTATTTGACAGGTAGAGATCACAAGTAGGCAGAGAGAGAGGGGAAAGCAGGCTCCCCGATGAGCAGAGAGCCCGATGCAGGGCTCGACTCCACAACCCTGAGATCATGACCGAGGCTGAAGACAGAGGCTCAACCCACTGAGCCACCCAGGCACCCCCAACCTGGAGACTCTTAAAAATTATTCAGTAGATGTGTGGTTGTGGACATTGGAACTACAGCAACAGGTGGATTTGAGAATCAGTAAAATGTGATATGGTAAAAATCCTGATGTGACCGCATTTGTTTCTGAAGATTGGTAAAGTATGAAGTTATATGAATTATGTCCAAGGAAACAATCACTTTTTTCTCTTAAGTTTAAAATATGTTATATGTATGTAAAAAACAAGACAAAAAAACAGTTGCTAATAGATTTTCTAATGCAATTTGATTGTGGCTCTCCCTGGAAATAGAGCAATTGGGTATGTTGTATATATTGAAGCATTTGTAATATATTACAAATTCAATTTGTACAGATATCTATGGTCAGTAGAGTAATAAACATAATTTGAAATTACAAAGCAATACATTGAAAAGTTTAGGGGCTCTTGGGTGGTCAGTTGGTTAAGTACCTGACTCTTGATTTTGAATCAGGTCAAGATCTCAGGGTCGTGAGATTGGGCCCCAGGTTGGCCTCTGCTCTGAGTGTGGAGCCTGCATGGGATTCTCTCTTTCCCTCTCCCTCTGCTTCAATACCACACTCACTCATGTACTCTCTTTCTCTTAAAAAAAAAAAAAAAGTTTATATAGAACTAATAATGTTAGAGCTGGAAAAGATCTAAAATATTTCATCCAATTTCTTCATTTTAAATAAGGTGATAGATATCTAGTTGGTTGTTGGTGGATTGCACTATGACCACTGATTTTTTAAATTTTTTAAAATTTATTTCTTATTTTTTTATTAACATATAATGTATTATTTGTTTCAGGGGTACAGGTCTGTGAATCATCAGTCTTACACAGTTCACAGCACTCACCATAGCATATACCCTCTCCAATGTCCATCACTCAGCCACCCTATCCCTCCTCCCTGCTCCAGCAACCCTCAGTTTGTTTCTGAGATTGAGTCTTTTATGGCTTGTTTCCCTCTCTGGTTTCATCTTGTTTCATTTTTCCCTCCTTTCCCCTATGATCCTCTGTCTTGCTTCTCAAATTCTTCGTATCAGTGAGATCATATGATGATTGTCTTTCTCTGACTGACTTATTTCGCTTAGCATGAGACCCTCTAGTTCCATCTACGTTGTTGCAAATGGCAAGATTTTGTTTTTTGTTTTTGTTTATTTTTAAATGGGTGCACAGTATTCCATTGTATATATATTTACCACATGTTCTTTTACCCATTCATCTGTTGATGGGAATCTAGGCTCTTTCCATAGTTTGGCTATTGGGGACATTACTGCTATAAACATTCAGGTGCACGTGCCCCTTCTGATCACTACATTTGTTTGTTTAGGGTAAATGCCCAGTAGTGCAATTGCTGAGTCATAGGGTAGCTCTATTTTTTTTTTTTAATTTTAAGGGTAGCTCTATTTTTAACTTTTTGAGGAAACTCCATACTATTTTCCAGAGTGGCTGCACCAGCTTGCATTCCCACCAACAATGTAGGAGGATTCCCCTTTCTCCACATCCTGACCAACACTTGTCATTTCCTGACTGGTAAATTTTAGCCATTCTGACTGGTGTGAGGTGGTATCTCACTGTGGTTTTGATTTGTAATTCCCAGATGCCGAGTGATGTCGAACACTTTTTCATGTGTCTGTTGGCCATTTGGATGTATGACCCCTGATTTTTAAAATCTTTCTATCTAAGTCTGTTAATATATGGTTTTGGTGTTCCTTATGTAAAAGTGGGGTGCATTTCTTTACCCTTGGAATGTGCATTTGGCCATGTGATGTCCTTTGGCTAATAAGACAAAAATGATAGAGCGCTGGTGCCAAGCCTTGAGTGGATTCAAGGTGGTTCTCCTTATCACCTCAAAAAGAACACGGCTGGGTTAAACTATTGGCCTAAGAAAGAGGATGAGACAGGCAGAGCAGAGTGGCCCAGGTGAGCTGTCCTCTCTAAGCCAAGTTTAGAATAGCTGATCTGTATGCAACCTGCAGAGGCAATGTCTTCACAATCTTTTCTTACTGACTTTCCAATGTCCAATGAAATAACATATCTGGAGAGAGTCTGGGGATGTTATAACACAAGCGAAGGGGCTAGAAGTACTGTGAAGTGTAGTGTTTCTCCATTAACTGGAGAATGGACTTGTACTTACATATGCAAGAGTAGAAGGCCCAAAGCAAAGACTTACAGAAAACAAAATTAGCTTTTTTTTTTTTTAAAGATTTTATTTATTTATTAGTTAGAGAGAGAGAGAGAGAGAGAGAGAGAGAGCACAGGCAGATAGGGGCAGAAGGAGAAGCAGGCTCCCTGCCGAGCAAGGAGCCCGATGTGGGACTCGATCCCAGGACGCTGGGATCATGACCTGAGCCGAAGGCAGCCGCTTAACCAACTGAGCCACCCAGGCGTCCCACAAAGTTAGCTTTGATGCACATATAATCCACCAGAAGCTAAGTATTTTCAGGTGTTTGAACACTTTATTTTGGGGATAGAACAGCTTGAAAGCTAGCTTTATTATTGCATATTACATATGGCTATATTATAATTGACCCTAAAGCTATGGGGAAATAGTAGGTAATTTTTAAAAGAATGAAGAGCAGAGACAGAGAGATTTCTTGTTAGAAGATAATCCTTTGTGCCATTTCTTTCTTTAAAAAAAATAATTAATTAATTTGAAAGAATGACAGATAAAGCTTTGGGGGGGGGGGGCAGAGGGAGAGGGAGAAACACAATGATTTGGAGCTCAGTTGGTCCTGACCTGAGCCGAAGCCAGATGCTTGACCAACCAAGCCACCCAGGTGCCCCTTCTTGATGCCATTTCTCTCAGAACTTGTTTTTTTTTCTTTTTTTTTATAAGATAAGTAGGATGCTTTTAGTCAGTTGAGTTTTTATTCAGAGGAGGGAAACTAGAGGAATTGTTGAGATATGAAAATTAGAAAAAAATTAGTATGATGTTCTACTTGGGGTTGAGCAATACTGCCTTTTTCTTGTCATTGTGGCTGCTAACTAGGATGGCCAAGGTGATCAGATAAACTTAACCTAACCTTGTGGGAAGCCTGGAAAATGAACCTAAAGCATAGTAGGAGACCCTGGGACAAATATCAACTCAACCACGTAGTAAGCCTGAACCAAGCACAAGAAGAATTCAGTGCATCAAAAGCAAATGATAAAAACAAAAAAAGAAAAAAGAAAAAAGAAGATAACAACAAAAACCCCAAACTCATAAATTTTCTTATCAGACAGAATAAAGTATCTTCTGTTTAAATGATGCCAAATGTGAAACAGATTAAAAAAAAAAGTGGAATTAGCATGATAGCAGCTATAAAGGTATATGAAGGAAAATCCTTACATATTTAAAATCTGACTTCAATAAAACGAAGGGAAAGAAATTTTGCAGTCAGTGAAATAAAAAGAAAAAAAAGGAAAAAAAATCCTAGTGAGCATTACCGAGAATTATTTAATAACAATCGTAAGACCTGTCCAGGGGTCATATTGGCCCCTTAGCAGTGTGCCAAGGTGTAAAATGAGCCAAGTGAACCAGGTGAGTCTAAAACTAGGGAATTAAGTGCACAAAGAGGTTGGCCTCCAAGGGAGTGACTAGTTGCTACCCTAGTTGCTAGGTTTCTGCCCTTACAAAACAAAACCAACCTGAATAAGCTTAAGCAAAAAAGGAACAAAACAAAAAAATGAAAACAAACAAACAAAAGTCAAACCAAACTGACAACAAAACCCCCATTTACTGGAAAGACGTAGAGTTATCTTTTACAAAACTGAAGATTGAGGAGTATATTTGCTCTTCCACAGGCTTAATCAGAAGTCCATGGGCTAAGTCTCACTCTGGGTTTCATGGCCTCTTGCCTCTGATTTTCTCTGCATGTCCGTATCATTCTCCACTCTGGGTGGTCCTTTTTTAAAGAAGATTTATTGACTTATTTTGAGAGAGTGAGCACCAGCAGCAGGGGCAGCGAAAATCCCACGCAGACTCCACACTGAGCTCGATGGAGGGTTTGATCTGACCCCAAGGTCAGGGCCTGAGCAGAAACCAGGAGTTGGGTGCCTAACCGACTGGGCCACCCAGCTGTTCCAAGATGTCCAACTTTCCCTACTCCTCTGTGATCCTAACAACTGATGATGGCCTCATTCCTGCTGTTAGGGCATGACCTCAGTTTAAGCAGACTGCTGGGCTGACCTAGAATCTCAAATCCCAGTTTCCAGGATATGTAATTTTATTGGCTTACTTTCAGTGTTGTGCCCATTTCTGGTGTACCAGATATGCCCTGAACAGGGTGCGTGCATGGTCACATTGTATAGAGAGACTGCCAGAGGCTCGACTCCCCTATGTGGGTGGAAAGGATCAATTCCCATAGGAAGAAAACTGTCCCGGGCTGGAAAATATGGTTTGAGGTATCTCCTTAGTTTTATGCCTTGGCTACCAACAGACAAATAACTTCCCCTCTTTCCTTGTATACACAAATATTCTGAAGCATGTCTCTCACTGAAAAAGCACTGCACCATTTTCTACTGCATGGCAACCCAGAGGTCTGGACAGTGGTGTGTGCAGAGAAAGTCCTCAAAAAAAAGCTACTGCCACCTGGAACCTATAGCAGGGATCAGGGTGTGGCATGTGAAGAAAACTATTATAAAATTTTTTCATTTAGCTAAAGGGGCAAAATCAACATCTCCACGACAGCTCATGCAGTATGTGCCTAAAGGATTAGCAGCCCCTCAATATAGGCACACAGGAAAGGAAATTTAAGAAATCAACTATTGAAAAACATGTTAATTGCTTTATAAATTTGACCATTATTTTCCCCTACTTTGTGGCTTTTTCTTCTTCAGGATATTCAGGGAACTGCTAGGAAAATTTGGAGTATGATAGTCTCTTGGGGTGGTATGTGGCCTTAGCAGAATATTTCTTTATAGCTTTGTAACCAGTCTTGGAGTTTGCAGAGGCGCTGTAACTGACTGTCTTGTCCCCCACCCCCGCCCCCAGCCTCCCCCTTTTGTCCCTGTTATGCTTATGATATACAACTCCTTTAACAACTTCAGTTTCATTTTGGAGCCTTTGGTTTACTAGAAGATGTTTCAAAAATTCTTGAAAAGTCATGATCTGGGAACATCCTTGCCTATTTAAATTAAACACTAGATTTGAGCCATGTGCAGGTGACACTTGAATTTCTTAACAGCAAATCTGGATACTACTCTACCTCTATTACTCCCTTCTAAATGGCCTTAACCTCAGGGCATCTTAGAGAGTATAGGCTTGGAGATAGTGGAGGATCTATTTACATCCATCTTTAGGGATTAAGGTGTTTGGTTTGATTTTTATTTTTTGTGTGTTTTGATTTACTTAGGTTATTTTCATTCCACTGGAGCTGGGCTGTGCATAAAGTATCCTACAGTCCTTGGAGAAGCCCACAGCTGGATTCTCTTCATTATTTCATTCTAATTGCCAGGAGCCTACATTTTCTTAATCAGTTTGTTAAGCTTTTACACAGTAGGAGGTTTATTAGTAAAGCTAATTTCAAATGTTGATGGATACCCCCACCTCCTGCCCCCAAGCTTGGTTTAGCACAGTAAAGATTTCTAACTCACAAAGTCTAGTTGGGTACCAGTGGAAAGGATGGCCATTGGAGGATTTAGGCCGACTCTGTCCCATCTTAAAAATGTGCTTGTGAGGACTTTGTGGCATTCTACCTCCAATTAGTAAGTGCAGAAAAAGACAGAGGATTGCTCATGAGGCCATTGCCTGGCCAAGGTCCCGAAATACAAGACCCCTTCCCATTCAGAACTCAGTCACATGACTGCATTTAATTGCAACAGAGGAAAAGAAAATTTGCGTGCCCTGGAGGTAAATGGCATTAATTCGGTGAGCTGGAGGCCAGTCTCTGTGACTACAACGCTCTCCTCTCTTTGGGTGACCAAATATATGCCAGCTTTTGTTCTGTACAGAAAGATAATCCGAAGTTCCACTTGCTCACTACATGTCCTCCAAGTCCAATGACTTTTATCCAGTGACCTTAGATCTAAAAAGACAAGTTATCTGCTCCACCTTTCCCCCACACAATTGTGAATGGGTAACAGATAATGGCAATAAAACTCCCGTAGAGAAACGGGTGAAATGGTAGAGATATGGCAATAATTAGCCCACACAAGTTGCAAAATCCTACCCAAAGAATAAGGAACATTCCCTGATCAGAGCGTGCTTCTGGTCTTTAAGAGAAACTGCCTTGTTTGTTCTCTATGGATACAGGCTCTACCTTCTGGGAGATGATTCCCCCCCCCACCTTTTTAAAAATTATCCTCCATTGTCACCTTTGAAATGGACACTGAGGACTACTCTCTCCTTAGCAACCACACGGATTTTGGAGCCTGTTTCCTCCCAGTGCAAATCTGAGAACCCAAAATTTATATTAAGTTTGATATAGACAGAGATGTATTAAGTTGGGGATTTGCTTTTGGTTAGTACAATTCCCTTATGAACTTAGTAAGCTGCTAATTACTTACTTGCAGTAGGTTTCATGTGCCAGTGACCACCAGCCAAATTCCTTCCGAGATAAATTTCTCAAGCTTGATTTATGTTGTTTCTTTCTCGCCCTTATGCCTTCTTCTGAGCTTATAATTGACCACTTTATTGTCTTCTGAAATAATAGATGGGATGGCTACACTCTGAATCTGATTTTGAAGGGCTGAGTTTTATGGGGCTTTTGTAGCTCAAAATCCTTTTCAGCCTTTGCTTTCTTGGAGTCTGAAGCACGCAGTGTTGCAACTTGCAAGGTTCCAAATTTACAGATGGCTGCTTCTCCTCCCTTTACCTGGATAGAGAGGATTCAACAAAGGAGTCAAAGGGTTAGAGCACAGTGGAGCCACTGATGGGCTGGGTTTGTATCTGTAAGTTATTGTTGGTAGGATATTTGTCCAAGGTTGCTGCCTATTTGCAGCAAATAGGACTTTTGCTTAAGTGGGGCTTTAAGTATGCTAAGATTCTGAGATGTTGATGTTGTTTATCATAGCATTTAGCCTACCTACCTTTACTGATGACAGGGGCAAAGCATAGAATTTTCTTACTATACATTTCTTGATCTACACATCAGCCTTCTCTATGTATATGCCTTAATTTTCTCCATGTTCAGTGTAAAAAGACTGGATTAGAGTTCATCTCTTTCTGGATTCATGTATTGATGATATCTGAGACTTACCAAGCATACTGTCATGTTTTTCCAGCACATTTCCAAAGACTGCTGGGAGTAGGCCCAGTGCAGGAGAAATCCTCATAGCCATGCTGTTGTGTCTCGGCCAATACCCTACTTTGTCTTACAGACTGTTCCTAGAGGCATCATTTCCTGGTATGAAGGCATTGTATGGATTTAGAGGTATTTTATCAAATGCAAAAGTAGAAAATAAAGATGGACCTTGGGAATGGAAAGCCCTCAGGAACTGAAAAATAATGAGGAGCTGAAGCCCTTTCTCCCAGGGGCTATCTGGTCCTTCCCTCCACTTCTCTCTGCATGTCAGCTTTATTATCTTCTGAAGACACTTTCTCTGCAGTCCTCCTGATGTCTGCCCCTTAGGTCCAGTTTACAACTTCAGTGCAAGTTAATAACTCGTACAGAAAGAGAACCTCTTAGTCCTGATTCTGAAATCCTAGAGAGACAATCTGATTGGTCTAAATCAGTCTGACCCCAATGTCCATCTGCAACCTGCAAACTGGGGGCTTGGGTCATGTTGTACAAACATGGCTGCATGAGGTCCAGTCCTTTGAAATGTGAAGGTGATTCCCAGAACGAAAAGGAAGGTTAGAAACCAGACAGTTAGTTTGTAAGGTTTATATGATAACTAACCACAACACCCTGGAGATCTGATAAGTTCATATCTATCTGGGCTGATGGCTGATGTCTACATAGAAGAGAAAAAAAATTGTTATATTTTATAAAAATAAGTTGCTATGGAATCAGAAATCCTATGGTGTGGCTAAAAAAACACATACTTTTAAAATCAGAAGACTTAGTATTAGTTGTGATTTGGCTTTTATGCTGCAAGTAGGACACTAGACAAAACATGTAACCTTTTCAGTTCTCATATTTTAGTGCCTGAAATTGGGCTAAGGGTCCCCCAGGTCCTCTTTGTAGATTTGTTAGAACTTAACTGGTTGTTTTGACTATGTATTTTGATGAATACTAGCTGTTCCCATACAGCTGGTGATAGTTTTAAGAACTCAGGCTGTCTTTCTGATGAACTGAGAGAAAAAATGTATTCTAAACACCCAAATTCATTAACCTTATGCCAGTCTCCATACACTGATTTCAGTGCAACCGGATCTTTCCCAAACGGGCACTAATTTCTAAACAATCCAATGTGGGAAATCTATAAATTAAACCTTAATTCACTATTAAAACCATATTTGCTTAGATTACATAACTGCCAAATCTGAGAGTCTTATCTGCCACAAATGAGATTTTCCTAAATGTGTTTTTAATCAGTTTGTTTTCATCTACCATAAGTGTCTTATCTAATCTAAATAAATGTTGGTCCTAATTCATGCAGCAGTCAAACAGTTTCTTTCTCTGTACTTTGATAGAGCTCAAGAACTCTTTGATTGTGGGAAGCTGGTGAAGTAGATAGTTTGCCTTGAACAGTTTCAGTCCTTGAACCTGTCCATGCGCCCCGAGAAGAGTTTCCATACTGCTTACTCCCATCTGCATGGCTGAACCTCCATCTTTCCAGTAATGTCAAGCATTGTAGAAAAGAGTGGAAGTTATCTCTTCCCCTTCATGAGAATTAGTCCAATATCTATGAGTAGAATGTTCTTTTAGGGCCCTTTTCTCCAGTGAAAAATGGTAGTAAATTAATCTCAAGCGAAATGTAGAATGCCACGTTGTTAATGGCATCTTGGGGCTACAAGTGTTAATCTGAGCCCATGATCCATGGTTATGCTTACAGTTATGATTACAGTGATGGTTATGGTTATACTGCCTCTTCAAACTCATCTCTTGCCACTAAAGTCAGGATGTTTTACCTTCAATTATTGCTTAACTCCATGTGCTTACTAGACTACCCCAGACTCTTACAGTATGTCTCCTTGTAATTCCCTCTCCGTATTTTCTACTAGGCAGACACCTAGACAGATATTTAAAGTACATGCCCTGTGATGCGTTTCTATGCCAAATTAAGTGTGGTGATTTATTAGTTTGCTTTTATGTCTCAACTATTCATTAGTTATTTCCCAAATAACACTTATCAAAATGCATTGTAATTGTTTATTTCCATGTTTGACATCTCACCAGACAATATGGACTATTGAGAGAAAAATATATGTATCTTATTTTTTTGCATGTACCAAATCCCTACCAGGTTATGTGATACTTAGAATGTACTCAAAATACTTCTGTTGAAATATTTTTTAAAAATCTTTGTTGACATTCTGGATAATTAGTGTGTCAACTCCAAGGAAACAATGTTTGGCCATTATATTTAGATCTAGTGTTTTGTTGTTTTGTTTGTTTGTTTGTTCTAGAAGCAATGTTTCCCTCTTCTGCACTCATAAAATCATAGCACAGGTACTGATTTCTAGGTTTAATATTATTAGTAGTATTAAGTATTTGGAAAATAGTCGAACCATTTGTCATCTGACTATCAGTTCCATGGGTAAATAACTTTGTGTAGGGAGAACTGAGCTTGGATGTTTATGTAGATGTTGGAGAATAATGCCAAACACAATCAACACTCCTATATTGCCTTGTATATACAACTTGTCATATTTGTTTTGTTTCAACATTTTCTTGTGGGGAAAAAATGTCTTGTTATTACTGAGAATGAGTATATATAAGAAAAGTGAATCTGTAAAATTACAGAACACTAACATTTTTCCTTGTTAGAATGACATATGTGGAATGACAACTGGAAAGATGTGTAATGGGGTTCTTTCCAGTGTTAAAGAATGCTTCATAATTTAAAAATATTGTAATTCATTGCATTAGCAGATAGTAGTAACTGCCTCCCTCCTACCCCAACATTTCTCTTCTTCATGGCAAAATAAATAAAACATTTTCTGTTGATTTTATAACCCGTTAGCTAACACATAATCAAACTGATCTAAATAAACATTTTGAAGACCACTCCTGTAGATCAGTGGTGTGCTCTACTATTTTGGCTTGTACCTGTGGTTGCATGAATTAGTTGGACTTAATTCTAGCTCTTTCATGGTAACTTTAACAGTATTAGTCACACAGTTGAGTTAATAATTCTTTAAATTGCCCAAAAAAAGTCTAATCCCAAAATGTAAGAATTTAGGGACACACACAAGGTATGATAGCTCGAGATGTTGCATTTGGAATATGATGAGTATAAAAGTGTGTTTTGTTTTATTGTTTCCATGTCTTTATGCGCATTACATAAACTGTTTTCATGTCTTTATGCACATTACATAAACTGTCCTTCCTTTCTGAATTTCTAGGATCTTTTGTAGTACTGATGTTGTAAAGGTGATTTTTAAGTGTGTGACCAAATGAAAATATATTATGGTGGTGCCTTAATCTGTTCAGGCTGCTAAAACAAAGACTTACATTACACACATTTATTTTTCATGGTTCTGGAGACTGATGAAGTCCAAGATTTATTTTTCATGGTTCTGGAGACTAATGAAGTCCAACATCAAGCTTGCAGATTTGATGTCTCATGAGGAAGCATTGCCTAGTACATAGATGACTGCCTTCTTGCTGTGCTCTCACATGGTATAAGGGATGAAGGAACTGTCTGGGGTCTCTTTTATAAGGACATTAATATCATGCATGCAGGCTCCACTCTCATGATCTTGTGACCTCTCCAAAGCCACACCTCCAAATACCATCACATTCTGGCTCCATATGAATTTTAGGAGTACATAAGCATTCAATAGCATTCAATCCATTGTAAGTGATTAAATAATCAATTATCAATTATATTTATTAGTTTTGTTGAGGGAAGCTAATGAGTAAGGCTCTGGCTCCAAAATTTCCTTGGCTACTATTTTATTTATTTTTTGTTTTTTCAAGCAATATTGCTATTAGTAATGGAGTTTTTTGTTTTTACACAAAAAGTTTTGTATATTATTAGAGAAATATAGCATTGAATTTTTTTTACTTGCTTAATTTTGGTAACAGAGTTTTCTGTCAGTTTGTATTTCCTTTCATTAGTATTTCTCAAAGTGTGAGTCTTTGACCAGCAGCCAGCATCACCAGGAAACTAGTTAGAAATGCAGTTTTTCAGACCCCAATCCAGATTTACTGAATCAGAAACCATGGACACCAGACGTAGAAGTTGGTTTCTCAAGCTCTCCAGGTGATTCTGATGAGGCACATTGAAGTAAGTGGGAGAACAACTAGGGTGAATTTTAACTTTCGCCTTTCTTCTAAGAGATATGTTGGGTTCATATCATTTTAATGTTCTCTTCTTTTATTCTGTAATTTGTCCTTGAACGTCACACAGTGTCACTTGTGATGTACTGTCTAGGTCAAGATAGTTGCAAAGTTCTGTCCAGGTTCAAGGGCAGGGTATATAGACTCCATCTATCAAAGAAGGAGCAGCAAGTTCACATTACAAAAAGTACATGCAGGATGGAAATAGAGTTATACCATATTTTAAAAATGCAATCAGCAAATACCCTGTGAAGCCTAAATGTATTTAAATATGTAAGACTGAGTGGGACGCCTGAGTGGCTCAGTTGGTTAAGCGGCTGCCTTCGGCTCGGATCATGATCCCAGCATCCTGGGATCGAGTCCCACATCGGGCTCCTTGCTCGGCAGGGAGCCTGCTTCTCCCTCTGCCTGCCACTCTGTCTGCCTGTGCTTGCTTGCTCTGTCTCCCTCTCTCTCTGTCAAATAAATAAAAAAATAAAAATAAAAATAAATAAATAAATAAATATGTAAGACTGAGAATAAATATGATAATTATGTTTAAAACAGAAAATCAATGAATGAATAAAATGGAATTAATTTTTATGGACAAAGAAATGAAGACTTTTTGGTTTAGAAAGATTAGATTAAGTTTTTTAGCCTTAAAAGTCCCTCTACTTAATTTAAGAGATCCAAATAAGATGATAATTTACCAGTATTCTGTCCATAAGCCATAAAATAAGAAAAAATATTTAGAGGAGACTAGAGAAACTCAAATCTAGCAGTTAATAGAAACTGATACTATGTATTTATAATTTCCCTGGAAAGGAATATGTAGGTCCCATGAAGTATTAATCAGAACGTTTGACAACTGATCCTTGAGAAGCTTGAACAAAAGTTCATAAAGCATTCATTAAAGCAGAGGTTTCTGACAATTTAAACTGTCCCTAGGAGTATGGCAGGAGAAGATTTTTTTCAAGTTGTATATACAAACATAGGGAAACCAAAACTCAGCATCTTGGATGAGGAAAGGATTAGGAATCAAGCAAGCAATCAGACAGAATAAGTAACTGAATGAACTGAGAAGAATGAGAAAATCCATGGCCAAGGCAATGGATTACAAGTAATAAATCATAAAGCAAGAGGAGAAACTAGGCCTTCCAAGGCCTTGGAAGATATGCTGGAGGCTCCAAGGCTTAGTTATAAGCCCATTTGCCCTTGAGGCCTTGAAAATGGTTGATGAGGCTACTATGTCAGATTGAATATTCAATCTGAACATTCATAAAGTGCTATTTACTACTAATAGATTACAAGCACAAGTTCATAATTCAGCTGAGCATTTTGTCTGACCTGGGCCAGACTTGGCTGATCTTGGATGAACTCTCTTGGGCATCTGTAGTCAGATGCATGCATCTGGTGATTTTGATTGAGTTTTTCACAAAAATTAGATGGCAAAAATTAGATGAACCAGCTTTGCTCCATGAGGACTTCTTCATCTGGCCATTGGGCAAGAGTCTAAAAGACACATGAAATTGTGAAGGGCCTTTTGGAGCCTGGAATTGGGACAGGTACTCCCTCATTTTCTCTTCATTCTATGACTCCAGGGAAGCTTAGATTTGAGGGGTAGAGAAACAGATCTCACTTCCTGATGAGAGCTGCTTAAAACTACCATTGAAAAGGAGGATGGATCTAACGAAGACATTAGCAGAGGCCATTTTTACATTCTACCATGGTTTTTGATAGAATCAGGATTAGTTTCTAGTGGCCCGGGAAAGGGAGAGATGGTTGGTTGGGCTGGGGAGATTGATAATGCATCTATAAACAAAAAAGCAAAGAAACAATAGACAAGTAAATAAATAACATAATAATCTAATGTGTAAGTAAGGTTAAAAAAATGGGGAAAGAACATTTTAAGAAAAGAAACAAATGTACAAAAATTTGGGGTTAGAATGTGCTGGCATATTTGAGCACAAAGAAAGCCAACGTGGCTGCTGTGCAGTGATGGAGGGGTAGGGATGGTGGATAAAGTGGGTACCTATGGGTTCAAGTCATATTAAGTCTTGAAGGAAAATATAGGGTTGGCATTTGTACTGTAGACATTGGAGGACTTTTAGTTAAGATAAAGAACTGTTCTAGGTTAAACCCCATTTTGGGGCTTCAATAAGGTAGATATCCTCTAATGACATTTATGGTTGAAAATATGTATTTCTGAGTGTTCTTTATGCCACTTGTAGTTTTCTCTCCCAGTAATAATTTTGGTTGCTAAGATTGCTGTCAGCAGGCCCTTCTGGCAAATGCTTTTTTCCAGTTCAGTGGCCTCATGTTACCTTAATGAACCACATTGTCCAAAGGGCCAACATAGGAGAGACAAGAATTGAACTTCAGAGTAAGGGAGAATGTACTATAATTGCCATATATAGCACTTCCTTGTACCTCCATACTTTTTTCTGAAGCAAATAATTAAGTAGGATACAAATGCAAGAAATATTTGTGATTAAGTTTCTAAGTATAAAATCAGTGGAAGCTACCAAGTCTATCAAGTTTGCATCTAGTGGAGATCCAGAGAATAAGATTCTTCTAGGCAGAATACTATTAAACTAGAGTATGGAAGTTACTCTATCTCCCTTAGTGGCTGCTATTAGGAAGACCTTGACTGACTAAAGAAAGTCCTGTCAAGCCATGCCTACATAGGACCAAAAAGAGATAAACTAAAATATTAAAATCAAATGTAGCCACACCCCCACACCTCCCCCCTCCCACACACCCCAAAACATAAAACCTGTTTCCTAAAGCAATTCCTCCTGAATTTTTCACATCATGGCACACATAGAAAGTGGAAGTGTGGGTCATCTGGGTAGCTCAGTTGGTTAAGCATCTGCCTTCAGCTCAGGTCATGATCCCAGGGTCTTGGGGTCGAGGCCCACATCCTACTGGGCTCCCTGGGCTCAGTGGGGAGCCTGCTTTTCCACCTCCCCCTTCTTGAACTCTCTCACTCTCAAATAAATAAATACATATATAACTCTTTAAAAAAAAAAGTGATAGTGTTTGTAGATCACATTAGAATAAACAGGTGAAACTGCTTATTGAAGAAGGTGATTCTCCTCAATGAGTTTAGCCTCCAGAGATTCAGTCTTACTATCCCCAGTGATTAGGGGACCACTATTTCAGCACATGTATAATCTATTTCCTACACTCTGGTTATTAAAAAAATGACAACCAAAAACTAAAAGTTAAAAATAATTTCATTTTATAAGAACTAAATTTTATTAGTCTGCTTATATCTTGGATGCAAATATTTTCTGATATTATTGATCCAAATGCATGTTAATTTGGACTTTTACAGGCAGCATAGCCCTGATTCCTTTCTGTAATGACAAAGTTCTTAAAAGTTGAGGGATAGGACTAGTTAAGAATGGTTGCATGCTAAACAAAACAAAACAAAACAAAAGTTTGCAGGTTTATATGGCAATTCAAATGAAGAACCCAAATACCATAACTATAGTTTGGGAACTTCTAAATGCAGGAAGGAATTTGTGTCTTTGCAATGTTATTTTCATTAGAAACATGTTTTTTTCTTTAGCTCTAAAAAATGAGTATGTCATTCTTGACATACTCTCCCTGTCATACTTGTTTACAATAGTTCAACAATCATCAAGATACAAGCTAGAAGCACGTTGTGCATATGATGAGTTTTAGCACCACACAAGTAGCCATGTTTATATAATTTGGAAGATAGCTCAGTAATTTTCCACTTAAATTTCTGTCTGTGAGTCTATAATGGAAATGATTCCCTTGGTTGTGGCTTTTGCTGCTTTATCATTTATTTTTACTGTTTTGGTTAGGCATTGCTTGTCTTATTTTCCTTTTTGCTCTATTTGAATTAGATACTCTCGATTATGCAGTGGCTTTGAGAATATATTTTAAAGGGAATTTTCTATTTTCCTAGACAGGTTTTTTAAAGCTCCTTTCCATGTTTAGATACCTGTTTCTTACAGCTTTATTGATTTCAGTCTAATTACTTGATCCAAACTGTGTCATCTCTCTGTATTAAGGATGTATTATGGCTTTTGTCTCAAGCTGTTAGTCCATACTTCACTAATGATGCTTTTTAAAGGTTACAGACATTTTCTATTGGAAGAACTGTTCCTTAATCCATCATTTAAAATTTTGCAGGTATATTTTCTGGGCATTAAATATTTCCATTATCATTAATATTACTCAAAGAATATTAATGAAGTGTCAATACACTGGAGAATACAGAGCTTGTGGAAGTAGACATCTTCCATCAACAGCCAGCTAAGAATCTAAGAAAAAATATTGTATACTTTTCTCCCAGTTTGTTGAGAAAATTAAACTTTTGGACATGGATAGTGAAATCTCTTCCATTTCATGCCTGTGTATCATTTCTTTAAATAACTATGGTGTGAGGCACCTGGGTGGCTCACCTTGTTGGGCATCTGCCTTCAGCTCAGGTCATGGCCCCAGGGTCCTGGGATCAAGCCGTGCATGCAGGGAGCCTTTTTCTCCTTCTGCTGCTCCTCCTGCCTGTGCTTGCTCTGTCACCCTTTCTCTCTTTATCTCTCTCTGTCAAATAAATGGATAAAGTCTTTAAGGAAAAAATAACTGTGGTGTGAGTGAGCCAGTTGATAAACATGCTGGAGCATAAGGAAGCAGCTAACTCAAGGAGCTGCACTTTGTTCTATTGGTAGCAGATTAAGATTGTCCTTTCTTTTCATGTTTTTTTTTTTTTTTTTTTGATGTGGCATGAATGATTGCAGCAGTGGTAGGAGATGGAGGAGGAAACATCCTGTAGTACAGAGGATATAAGTCAACTCCGGTTCATTGTTGCACCCTCTGCTTTCTTCCCTATAATGCACCATTGAGGAGCACCTACAGAGGTTCCCCAAGCTTGTGCATGGGAGAATGCATCTAGCAAAGCTGCTTCTTCAGAGCACGTAGGAAAAACAAGGAACTTAGGTCCAGGGATTTCTAATTGCTGTGTTTTAGATTCTACATCCGTGACATGTCTCTTGGGATGTGGAAACATGCATGGATAACAGTCACAAAAATGCTTTCACATCTAAATTGATCACTGAAGAGGACAGGTAAACTCAGTGAGGGCAGATACCCTGGTCCTTGAGTGACAGCACTGAATGATGTGACTCTTGTAGAGTATATCAGGTAGTTTGGTTTTTCTTTTACTCCTAACTCTTTCTTATGCCAGCCTTCTAAGTGTTTTCTCGATCTGCCCCCTTCTTCTCCATTTGCAAACACTGTCTTGGATTTCACCTGCATCACCTTGCAACCTGATCAATGAAAAATACTATTAAGCAGTTTTTTCAGCCTTGTTCCTTTCAAGTCTGTCCTTCAGCAAACCATCAGATGGTTCTAAAACGTAAATCTGGGGGCACCTGCGTGGCTCAGTGGGTTAAGCTTCTACCTTCGGCTCAGGTCATGGATCTCAGGGTCCTGGGGTTGAGCCCCGCATCAGGCTCTCTGCTCAGTGGGGAGCCTGCTTCCCCCTCTCTCTCTGCCTGCTTCTCTGCCTACTTGTGATCTCTGTCTGTCAAATAAATAAAATCTTAAAAAAAATGTAAATCTGATCCTGTCCTTTATTTAAAACTCTTGAAGGGCTCTCATTGCCCAAAGGACACAGTCTAAGTTTCTTAACATAGAAATCAAAGCTCTGCATGCTAGACTTTTCCCCCCTCTCGTTTCCCTCTACGTTCAGCATCAGCAACACTGAACACTTGTTATGCAGTTCCTCTTTCTCATACCTTTGCTCATAATATCCTCTCTGCTTGAAATATGTTTTTTTTTTCTCCTATTCATGTTTGCTCCCCTTCATCCTTTAAAACTCTGCACAAGTATGCAGAGCTCCTTCTCAGCTCCTCCAGGAATGCTCCCTGCTCCCTTCCAGGCAGGGTCAGATGCCCTCACTCTGTGCCCCATATGTTCGTAATGCATTTCCTTTATAATGACACTTGCTATATCATCTATGTGTTCATCATCACTATTATACTGCAAGCTCTTTGAGGACAGAGAATCCATCTTATTCTTTGAATTCTTGGCTCCTTACCAGGTACATGACTCATTGAAAACACCCAGTATGTGTATAATGAATCAACTAAAATGCTTTTGTGAATAGATAAAGCCCTATGAAGGAGAGGGAGAGAGAGAGAGAGAGAGATAAGAGAAACCTGGAATGAGTCTTTGGAAATACCCACAAATTATGCCCTTTATTGTATTCTATTTTGTCTGTGTGTTCCTATTCTTATCTTTACATCAAGGGCTATAACTGATTTCCTACTTTCTCAGAACCACTTAAAAATTGTGGTATGGTTCTCAACACACAATACTGTGCATTCAGTGAATATCTGTGATTGACTGATAATCCTTGGGACACTGCTGAGATATCACTCAGCGGCAAGACTGAGCAATGTATAAGAAAAGTTGGTTCAGAGCAGAGATATAAATACTCAATATTACATTACAAGGAATGTTATTGTGCCCTATAGAAAAACATATAAGAACATTTGTTAAAAGGTAGAAACATGAAAAACAGAAAGACCCATCCTCCAGTGTGTTTATCTTATAATTTGTCATCCATCAATTATCTTCCTAATCTCTCTCACTGTGCCCATCACCCATTTCCCACCATCAATCATTGTTAGTTTAGTGCAGTGGCATATATTTTATTTCAGTAGAACGATTGAATATATTTGTAAATGGGAGGGAAAACTGAATGTCAGCATTAACTGTTTACATATATCCTATTATTTATTTGGAAGCCAAGGTCATTTTCTTCTTCCTGCCATGACTATACAGGCAAACAACTTTTTTACCTGGTGAAAGAGGAACAGTTACATCATTCCTATCTACCTAGAAAATTAGAACTCAATGCATTCCATAAAATCATTCCATGTGAAATTGCCATCAATTAGTGCACTGAACTACTCATTCTCTCAGATGAAAATGTCATTTAAGAAATATGAATATATTACTTCATTGTACTAAGAGGAAAAACTAGGCATCAGGAGGATTCTTATTCAAGCACCGATAGCTATTAAAACCTTACCTGAGGTGCCCTGTAGCAGGACCTCTTTCACATCCTGTCTTATCTTTGACAGCCTGTCTTAATGCTGAATCTTAAGGCCAGAAACAGGCCACAGCTCAGAAGGGTGAACACTGTGTCTATTGCACTAGATTCTGTAGTTAATACTTTTGTCCTTGAGTCCCAACTGTCACTTACTCTCTTTAACACTCTGTGTTTCCATGAAGCTCATGACAGTTGACATACATCAATCAGGAAAGGTTTACTCTCTCTCTTTGCTACTCAAAAGACACTTAAAGAATTGAGGCAACACAATTCTGTTGAATTGTACATTTGGCCACAAAGGGATGTTTCACATTTATCTGCAGAGCAGCAAGCTAGCATGAAATGAAGCATGGTTAGTTCCAGTTATATCCTTGATCTTTTTAGCAGAGATAAAGTTCCTTGATGGAATATCTAAAATTCTTAATAAAAATTCCTGGAAGCCGGCAAACTTCTTGGCAGCATATGTGAATTTAGGAGAAAGAAATAGTCACAAATGTGTCATGTTAAAAAGGGCTGATTGGATTTTTGGGGGTGAACAATGGAAGAATTACTGAATGCTGGCATGATTTTCTTTCTGATATGCCCTGAATATTGTGTATGTTTCCCTAAAATATAGAAAATATATGAAAGGAGGGAGAATTAATCTATAATGAAACCATGGATCTTAAACAACTTCTTGACATACCTTATAAAGAATATATGACAGATTCAAGAAAATTTTGAACAAAATGAAAGACTGGGATTTAATAACTACTCTAAAATGGTTAATATGATGTTGTTTTCAATAATGTAAATGATAGAGTTGTGAATTACCCTGACAATGGTCCTTATCTTGGAAAGACAAGGACTTGGGACATGGGGGCGCTAACAGTGAAGTGCAGTGAGGGGCACACTGTTTGAGGTCTAGTGTCATTTTCCTAGGATGTGTTGGATCTGAAGGAGGTATTGGGATTCCATGTCATTTTAACTCTTCATAGGGCTTCTTAAACAGAGAGATGGCCTGGTATCAAATGATCTTATAGAGGGAGCAAAAAGAGGGCAGGAATTGTTGAGACAACAATAATCCATCCAAGAATGTATAGTTACTAGAGGAAATCATAAATGTAATGACCAAAAGATGAAGAATATTATTGAACCCCAAGGAATTGACCACACCCTCTGTGCAGAGAATATAGCAGATTTGGAACTTAGAGATGGAAGCTTATACATTAGTTGTGTGCTGTCCCAAGGCATTCATCATTTCCACTGTTTTCATGCCTCCAACACTCCCAAGCAGTTAAAGAGTAAAACAGAGAAACAAAATAAACAGTATTTAGTTCTCCAACTGAAGACAGGAGGATGACTCTGATATCTTATTTTTTTAAAAAAGGCTAGCTAATGGGAGTTCACCCATGCTATCTTTTTACACATTGCAAAACAGATACTTTGGTCTCCCTTTAAAGGTAATTATTAGAAAAGATTTGATGTGCAAAAAACACCACAAAAACAAATGAAGGAATGGATTAACATTAAAAAAATTAAGACTGAATTTTGGAAGAGGAATTTAGTTAGAAAGAAAAAGAAATTTCAGGAAAAAATTATATGTAGTCTCAATGAACTTAAAGAGAACAGGGAATTTCTATGAAACAAAGGATCATACAAAATAAAGTTACTGACAAATCCAGGAAAAGAAATTGAGGAGACACGTGAAATATTAAAGTATTTAAAAACCATTTGTTTTAAGAAAAAAAAACTAAACTGGTGAAGTAAAAATCAGAAAATATGCAACAACAATAAACACTAAAAATCAAAAACATGATATGGGAGGTAAGTTAGATAAGATCACATATACTGCAAAAGGAAAATTATATGAGCAAAATGTTTAGAAAATCATAGGTATGCAGAAATGGCTGTCTATCCATCTAATTTCACCAATAAATGGATAATTAGTGTTTCTCAGGAAGAGAGCTCAACAATTGAATTCCAAAAATATTTAAAGATATATAGAAGAAAGCTTTCTTTAAAGGGAAAATTGAAAACACACATATTTTATGACATCCATTGCTGTATAAGAAATCAGTGCAAAATTTAAAGGCTTAAAACAATAACAACTTCTTTAAAAATATTCTCTCATGACTTCTTGGATGGTTCTGGATCAGGAACTCTCATGTGGTGGCTGGAGCTAGAAGATCAGGGCATCTTTCTCCCTCTTTGTAGAAAGATCTTTTGGCTGCTCCATGTGGTCTTACCATGGGCTAGTTTGGATCTCCTCAGAGCATCAGGGCCTCAGAACACTTGGACTGCTTACCTGGTGACTGAAGACTTCTAAGAGCTAATGTTTCAAGAGACGAAAGCAGAGTGCATGGCTTTTTTTTTAATCATCTACTCTCAAAACTTACCTGGAGTCTCATCATCTATAGTCAGAAGCCTGCCAACATTTCAGACAAGGGACCATACATCCACCTCTTTATGAGTGGCAATATCACTTTTAAGATGAGCATGTGGGATAGACAGTATTGTAATTTTGAACACACAATCCATCACGCATATTGAAAGAGGTTACTGTAAGTATAGTAAGATTTAATAAAAACTAATAGAGAATCACAGACAAAGACATAACCTGGTGAGAGTTTTGAACATTAAGGTCAAGGAAAAAACAATATCATCATTCTTGAAGAAGAAACAATCACAGATAAGAGGAAGTTCAGGCTAGTCTGTGATTTCCACATAGTAATATTCTGGAACAGGAAATGATGATACATTTTCTTTGGAGTTATAAGGTGAAAAGACTTTTCCCCAATAGCATGTCTACTCTGTATGTATAAGTTTCATGTATAGAGATGAGAGAAAGAGTATTTTAAATATGTACAGGCTGAGTATATATCATCTATTAACCATTATGAAAAATCTTCCTGAAGACCAAACCTGGTCACATTAAAAATAGAAGAATAAAAATTCAAAATAAAGAAATCATGAATAGGCTTTTTGTTAAACTTGGAATATAAAATCAGCATTTTGCTCTTGTTTTCTAGAAGTCATTCAAAAATACCAAGGAGAACAATGAACAAAAGACAGAAACTCTGTATTTGGTGAAGCTAAAAGACAGCTAAAACCTCTGATCACCAGATATAAAATAATAATAACAATAATAATAATAATAATAATAATAAAGTATAGAGAGTGGGAGCAAGCTTTTGGAGGTGATAAATATGGTTTTTGCAAAGGTTTCCATAATGGTTTTAGAGATACAGACTCATCTCTAAACTCACTAAGTTGTATACATTAAATATGTATACATTTTTGTATGTCAATTATACCTCAATTAAGTGGTTTAAAAAAGATATTTGGAAGGGTGGCTTACAATAGAGGGCATGCAGCAGAGGAAGTAAGAGAAAGCCAATAAATGATGATAAGAGTTTTAGATAAGAGTAGGAGCCAACAAAAAATATTATATCAACGATGAAGATCGTGCCAGGTGATAAACCAAAGTTCCTAATTTTCAGCTACAGATGTAACAGTAAACCTGACATGGGTTTTACTTGGCCCAGCATAGTTCCAGGAAGCAGAGGAATTGAGACCATCCTATGGGCAATACATACGTGTAAGCAATGCTATCTCTGTTGCAGCACAGAAAGAGGCTTTGAATTGAGAAAATTGATGCCTATTTCCATTGCATTGGAAGAAGTCACACCCAGAACCCTTGATCATAAGAAGTCAAGCCTGTCCTGAATACTATTGCTTTCTGTTTCTGGTGTATACTTCTAGCAAGTAGTTGCTGTGGGAAACATTTACCTTCCTCATTGTTACAAGGAGGCACCGGCACAGGATCTGTTCAAAGACAAAATCAGAAAAAAAAAGTTTTTCACTATAAATTTAAGAGTATGTTAGTCAGTTAAATTTTCTATCAAGTAAGATTCAAAGCCAAAAGGCAAAAGCTCTGGGAAGAGCTTTTGTAGAGACAATAAATATTATCAGCTAGTAGTATACAGGAAAGTATTGAAATAACATAAAACTATTAAACAAATTCAGCTAAACTTGCAAAAGTTTATTGAAGAACAGATTATTCTGAAAACAAAGGATAAAATGAAAAAAGTAAATGAAGTTAAATAGAAAAAATACATTAATAGGAGACTTATACAATTAAGAAAACAGACATTTTTAAAAAATGACTGACTTGGAAGTCCTATGCACAACTGGAATCCTCTATGAAGAAACAGCAACAAAAGAAACATATAACTATTTTTGAGATTAAAAAGACATTAACTTACAAATTGAAAGGTCATATTGTGTTCTTTCCAGGAGAAAATGAGCAAGAGTGGTTAATAATAAGGCAATGCAGGGAAGTTATTTGTCTCTTAACATACCAAAAGAATTCACTGGAAAGCCAGATGAGAATATAAAGTAACTTATTATATAAATTAATTCACATTTCTCCACAGCAACCTTTTATGCAAGCCGTCAGTAGAATAAGACCTACAAAATGCCAAAGGAAAGAGAATGCATCCAAGGTTTTTATGTCTAACCCACTGTCATTTAAGTATAAAGGCAATAAACATGTTTTTGAGTGCTTTAAATACTCAGTCCCTCAAATTTTATTTTAGAATTAAAAAAAGAGTAGTAGAATAGTTTAATAAATACTTTCATATATCCTCCACTTGAATTCCACAATTTTTACCTTTTTGGGGACATATTTGGTTTATCTCCAGACTCATTTCATCCTCTCCTTTTTTTTTCCCTCCCTTATCCTCTCCTTCTCTCTCTCTTTTTCTTTCTCTTTCTCTCTCTCTCTAAATGTATATGTATATAGAACATTCATTCCCTAAGAATAAGGAGAATTCCCTACATAACATTATACTGTTATGACATCTAAGAAATATAAAATTGTTCCATTATTTCATTTAATATCCAGTCCATATAAAATTTTTCTAAGTTGTTGTGATTATATATTTTATAGTTTGCTTTCTTAGGAATTAGGATCCATCCTAGGTGGATAATTTGCAATTGGTGATTTTGTCTGTTTAGTTTCTCTTAGTAATAAAGTCCCTTGACTTTATTTTTTTGTAACATTCATATATACATATATATATGTATATGTATACACACACACACACACACACACACACACATATATATATATATATATATATGTATGTATATAATATTTTCCCCATAAGTTCTTTTTGAGGAATTTCACTGGAGGACAAACTTAGTTTATGAAGATATAACTGGCAAAATTAGAACAGAATACTCAGTTCTGATTACTGGATTTATTTTAGTATTATAGTAGAGGCTAAGTCTCTGTAACAAAGTGACTCCAAATTCACTGACCTAAATTGGACACAAGTTTTATTTTTTACTGCTTTCATGAAATACTCCTGATCTGTAGTCCATGGCTGACATGGTGACTATCCTCCAGGAAGACATTCATGGACCTAGGATTTTACATCTTATTCCTTCAATCTCCCAGGATGATTACATTCTTCATCTCCACAGTTTAAATTGGCTCATTTCCCATCCAGGCAAACAGGGGAATATGGAAGCCAACAGCAGGAAGCTTCTTCTTTAAGGAAATATCCTGGAAGTAGGAAACACTTTAATTCATACTCAACTAGTTAAACTTAGTCAAAAAGGCATACCTCACTGTGTTAGACCCTGAGTAATGTAGCCTCTTGTTTGATGACTGGAGCCCAAATAAAATGAAAGGAACTAATTATTAAAATACAAAAAGAAGGTGTTACTGGGTGATCACTAGCAATGTTTATTAAATTTGAATGTATTGATAATGCTAAAAAATGTGGGGATGGGAATTACAGTATAGAATATAGATGCCAAATGCACTGCTAATGTAAAGAACAAAAAATAGAGGGAAAAAGACACCATGTAGTATGTAAAGTAATGGTGATTTCTTCATTTCTATTAACTGGAAGTCAAAGGAAATCATTTAAAAGTACCTATCAAAAAAGAGAAATATAACCAAATTTAGAGTATCAATGGTAAATATGAAGATAACCATTAACCAAAAGTGAGACTGAAGACAAAGGAAGAGAAAAAAAGAAAACTAAATTTGTCATTTATAGTATAAAATTAATATATATTGTCTGACAAATTGGAGGGCTACCTGTATTAGATAAGATTATACATTAAGTTACAAGCATAAATACCAGGATTTAATAAAGAAAACTTTAAAACGTGTTTTAAAGAAGTAAATTTTGTTTAAAAGATGTTTAAAATGTTGTTTAAAAGATGTTTAAAAGAAGTAAAATTCAGAAAAATAAAAAACAAAATCAGAAAGTACAGCATAAACTAGGCTGACAATTAAGAACAAATAATCTTATCAACAACTGTAAATAAATAGACATACCAATAAAGAGGACTTTCAGAATGGATTACAAAGGAAAAACCCTATGCCATGCTGCTTACAACAGAATGGACTTCTAAAGTAATTTAGAAAGATTGAAAAACAAAAATGTGGGCACAGATATGCCAAGCAAGTGCAAACAAAAAGAAGCTGAGTTATGCTTTCAGATTCAGTTAAGTCTGAAGGCAGGACCTTGAAGAATTAATGGGGACAAAGAAGAATAATGTTAAGATGTGCAATTAACAATAAAGATCTAACAGTTATGGATGCTTATGAACAAACAAACCTAACATTATTATGCATAAAATAGATACTACAGGAGACATCATGTGTCATCAGAGAAATGCAAATTAAAATAACAATGAGATACCACTACAAGCCGATTAGAATGGCCAAAAGTCTGGAACACTGACAATAGCAAATATTGGCTAGGAGGTTGAGAAACTCTCATTCACTGTTGGTAGGAGTGTAAAATGGTACGGCCATTTTGAAAGACAGTTTGGTGGTTTCTTACAAAGTGAAATATACTTTTACAATGTGACCCAGCAGTTGTGCTCCTTGATATTTACTGAAAGGAGTTGAAAACTTACAACCATACAAAAACCCACACACAGATGTAGAATTGCTTTACTTATAATTGTTAAAACTTGGGGCACCTGAGTAGCTCAGTGGGTTAAAGCCTCTGCCTTCAGCTCAGGTCATGATCTCAAGGTCCTGGGTTCGAGCCCCACATAAGTCTCTCTGCTCAGCAGGGAGCCTGTTTCCCCCTCTCCCTCTCTGCCTGCCTCTCTGTCTACTTGTGATCTCTCTCTCTGTCAAATAAATAAAATTTTAAAAAAATAAAAAAAAAAATTGTTAAAACTTGGAAGCAACCAAGATGTCTTCCAGTAGGTAAAAGGATAAATGAATAGTGATACTTACAGACAGTGGAATATTCATGATGCTAAAGATATATGAGCTCTCAAGCTATGAAAACCCATGTAGAAACTATAAATGCATATCACTAAGTGAAAGGTATTAATCTAAAAAGTCTACATATTATATGATTTCAACTATATGACATTCTGGAAAACACAAAACTATGGAGACAATAAAATTAATAGTTGCCAGGGGTACATGGGGTGGAGATGAATAAGCGGAGTGCATAAGATTTTTAGGGCAGTGAAACAACTCTGTATGATACATAATAATAGATAAGTCATACATATTTGTCTGACTATGGAATGTACAATACCAAAAGGGAATCCTAGGGTAAACTATGGGTGTTGGGTGATTATTATGTGTCAGGTTTATTCATCTTTGGAACAAACGTCCTACTCTGGTGAGGAATGTTGATAGTGGGGGAGGCTATGCGTGTGTGGGTCAGGGATTACACGGGGAATCTCTACATCTTTCAATTTTGCTCTGAACCTGAAACCACTTTTTTAAAAAACAAAAACAAAGAACAGTAGAAGGAAAACAGACAAACAAAAACAGTGAAGAGTTACTTACAAAAAGAAAATTATGAACCAATCTCACTATGACCATGGAAGCAAAATTCCAAAGTAACCGGGATCACATTAAGATAATTACATACTTTTGCAAATGGTTTTTATTCATGAAATGAAAGAATAGTTCAATGACAACTAAAATTAATCATAATAATAGAGCAAAATAGAAATGTCAGACGGTCATTTCCATGTTAAACAAATTTTTTCAAAATTAAATATTTATTCCTTTTTAAAAAAATATTTATTCTTGATATGGACTCTTTTTTTAAAAAAAGATTTATTTATTTATTCTGGGGGGGGGTAGTGTGGGGGCAGAGGGAGAGGGAATATCTCAAGCAGACTCCCTGACGATCAGGGAACCTGATGTGGGGCTCCATCTCAGGACCATGAGATCAAGACCTGAGCTGAAATCAATAGTCCAACACTTAACTGAGCAATCCAGGCACCTCTCTTGAAATTAACTCTTAAAGTTAAAAAAAAATCCCAATGTGATAAAATAAACAGGTCAAACAAAAGACTGCTACAATCCTTGATGAAACAATTTTAGAAGAACTCCTATCTATGCCAGGAACAGAGCACATACTCCATGATCACCACTATTAATTGAATTGAGTCTGCAGGCACTAACCAACATATTTAGATAGGAGAAAGAAATGACAGAAATTGGAAAGAAAGAGATTAAAGTATTAGTACTTGCAGATAAAATGCTTATATATTTGAAAAACTTAAAAATCTTAATTAAAACCACTAATAAGAGAATTCAGTAAGAGGGTAAGTACAAAATTAATATATAGTAATCAAGTCCACTGATACAATGCTACATGATATAAGGCAATAAAGGAATTTACTTACATTATCAACAATTAAAGACAGAATGCCTAGTATATTAGTTTTTTATGGCTGCTGTAACAAATTATTGCAAAGGCAGTGCTTTAAAAACACACAGATTTTGGGACGCCTGAGTGACTCAGTTGGTTAAGCGGCTGACTTCGGCTCAGGTCCTCATGATCCTGGCGTCCTGGGATCAAGTCTCACATCGGGTTCCTTGCTCAGCAGGGAACCTGCTTCTCCCTCTGCCTGCCACTCTGTCTGCCTGTGTTCACTCACTCTCTCTCTCTCTCTCTCTCTCTGACAAATAAATAAATAAAATCTTTAAAAAAATAAAAAATTAAAAAAACCCACAGATTTATTATCTTACAGTTCTGGATGTGACAAGTCCAGAATGGCTCTAAATGAGTTGGAATTGAAGGATCAGGACTGCATTCCTTTTGGTTGCTCTAGGAGAGAACACATTTTTTCCCCTTTACAGCTCCTAGAGGCTGCCCACATTCTTTGGCTCATGGTGCTCTTCTGCTGTTTTCAAAGCCAATTTGGGCCAAGTTCTTTCCACACTGCTAGATCTCTAATTCTTCCTCCACTGCTTTCTCTTTCAATTATAAAGGAGGCTTGTGATCGCAGGGAGTCCACCTGAATAATCCAGGGTAATCTCTACATTTCAACGTCAGCCTACTAGGACTCTTAATTCTGTCTATAACCTTTATTCCCCTTTGCCATGTAACATAATATATTCATGGTTTCTGAGTTGATGAGGACATCTTTGGGGTGGGGAGGGGCATAACTCTGCCTACTATACCTAGCAATAAATTTAACAATAAAAGTGAAATGTTTTTTGTAAGATAACTTTGAAATGACTCAGTAAACAAACAAAAAAATACTTGAACAACTCAAGAGACATATTATATTCTTGGATAAGGAGAAATAGCATGTACTTGGATGGTAAGAAGCAGCATCACAAAGATACCAATTATCCCTAAATTAATCTATACATTTAATTAAAACGATCATTTAAAAAAAACCCTAGTAATTTTGGAAGAGGTGGTTCTAAAATACAAATGGAAACTGAAAACAAGCAAGAATAAATAGGAAAATTCTGAAAAGGAAGAATAAGGGGTGTTACCAGATATTAAAGAGTGTTACTAAATACTCTCAAACAGTGTGATATGGCTCATGAATAAACAAATACATCAATGGAACCACATAAAAAAGTCCCTAAATAGGCACAAATCATATAGGAGTGTACTAAATGATAAAGATTGCATCTTAGACAGTGGTGGAAAGATTATTAAAACCAAATGGTGGTAGGGTGCCTTGGTAGCATCTGCACTAAAGAGTGTTCTTCGATGTCTCATATTCTATACCAGGGTACATTTCAAATGAAAAAGAAATTGATGATAGAAATAAAACCATAAAATGACTTCAATAATCCATGGGTAAAAATGTTATAATATTAGAATCAAGAAGACCCTTCTGTGACAGAAAGCTTAAGCCATAAGGAAAATGGTTGAAACTTCCAACTATTTAAACAGAATAAAAACAATGGCAAAATTGATCATAAGTATGTTCAAAATTCAAGCTTGGTAAAACTACTTGTAACCCGTAGACAGACGTCAAATTTTCCTTAAAAATAAAGCACTCCTACAAATTGAAGGAATAAAGACCAATAAATAAAGACATGACAAATAGATAAAGAAATGACAAGATTATGAAAAGATAGCAAAAGAAGGAAAGAGTTTAGATTTTAGACATGTGAAAAGATCCTCAACCAAACTCACTCATGATGAGGGAAATAACAAGTAAATCTGGAGTGAGATACTATTTTTTACCTTTCAAGGCATCCACAGTCCAAAAGGTTAATAGCTTATTCTGTGTCTGAAGGTGAGGAGAATAGCCACACCTCTTCACTGCTTGTGAGAATGTAAATTGGAACAATCCCTTTGCAGGGGAAGTACTGTCTATTGAAATTACACATTGCATACCTTAATGCCCAGCAATTTCATCCCTATAATATATTTCACTTATGTACAAAGTAAAAAAAAAAATATATATATATATATTCACTGCAATAATCTCTTTTTAGCAGCTAAATGCTACACACACACACACACACACACACACACACACACACACACCACACCCTAAAACCAAAAATCTATCAATAGGGGACAAGTTAAATTATGGCATATCAGACAATGGATATTATGTAGGTGTAAAATATAATGATAAAGGTCTTTGTGTAGAGTTATGGAAAGACCTTCATGATATATTTTTAATTTTTTAAATAAAGCAAAGAATAGACCAATGCATATAATGTTGAACCACTACCTGAATAAAAAGGAAGGCAAAAAGAATGTATATGTGATAGTGAATGCTTAGAAAGCACTTCCTATCTATTCTAGTAAAAAATGATTTAAAAAAAAATGATTTTAGTGCAGTTATTGTCATTCTTTTCCCTACACCATAACCAACACATCTGTATTATTTACTGATTTACCTTCAGTACCTACCACAGAGTCTAACACATAGGTGCTCACTAGATATTTGATGATTAAATAAATAAAGGATTTCCTATATTAAAGATAACAAAACTAAAACTCAAGGAGCTTGAGTAGCTTGACCCACATCACACAACCAATAAGTGGAAGGCTATCATCTCTTAATATCACATATTTAGAAATATACACAGTCACAAATCCATCCCATATTTATCTGCGAAGACACAATCTGCTTGGAAGGGTGTTGGGGACACAGGCAAAGGTCAGACTTTTTCTGTAGGCCCCTTTATATTTTCTGAATTGTGAACTATATGACTATATTACAGAGTCAGAAAAAGAAAACATAACTCATGAGTAGGAATGCTGACATATAAAATACCAGAGGCAAGCACAATTTTTTTTTTAAGATTTTATTTATTTATTTGTCAGAGAGAGAGGGAGAGAGAGCGAGTGAGCACAGGCAGAGGCAGAGGGAGAAGCAGGCTCCCTGCTGAACAAGGAGCCCGATGTGGGACTCGATCCCAGGACACTGGGATCATGACCTGAGCTGAAGGCAGCCGCTTAACCAGCTGAGCCACCCAGGCGTCCCGGCAAGCACAATTAAAAAAAAAAAAACATAAATAATATAAATGAACCATGTAAATATGGTTAATAACTGCTTTGAGAGGGGCAATTCTTGAAATGCATCTTCAGTCACTTATGATTTGAAAATAACAGACTGGGATGAAGCCTCAAATACAACCAAAAGAGCTGTGGTGGAAAGTCAGGGTGAAGAAAGGAGATGGTGTTCTCACTTTAGCTTCTAGGTCTCTCACAGAGGGTAGACTCTCTGGACAGAGTTTCTGAAAATGTTACATTGATAGACAGACACCCATATTATTTAAATGTATAAACATAGTCTCTAGTAGTATTAAAAACAGTTCCTACTCCTGTGGGCAATGAGATTAGTATAACAAAAAAAGACTACTGGAAGAAATTCATACATTAAATGGGCTCATAACTAAATTCCAACCCATGTTAATAAAATGTCTGAAATAACGCAGAAAAGTTGAAATAATGGGCAAGGACCTAATCAAAAATAAACAAAGAAGAAGAAAGAATGTTTAATATCAAAATACAATTTTGGAAAATATTAATTAAATGAGAACATGATCCTTTTAAAATTATGAACTAACCGAGTTCTTAATGAGCCTTTATGTACCAACTGACTTAACATCAGAATACCTGAAGAAAATATTGCAGGAACAGAAATAAGAAGCAGATGCAAGGGCAACAGGTGAGAGAGAAATTAAGAGATAGTTTTTCTGTTCTTGATATATCATGTATATAAAAGTTGTTCCTACATAAAAATCTAAACAATAAAAAAAAAATCTAAACAATATTATAAAACATTGATATATTCTAGTCAAATAAATAAACATATGTGCTAAAAGCTAAAATCTACAAAGAGATAATCTTTTTAAATGGTTCCTGGAGCATTTTAGAAAAAAAAATCATAATCACATATTAGCCAAAAAGAAATTCCAAAGGGGAAAAATACTTCAGATCACATTCTGAAACCACAGTCTAACAAAGTAAAAAATACATGTCAAATTTAGAAACAGAAACCCCAAAGCATTTGACATTTTAATACCATTCTTTTCTAAAGAACTCTTGGGGCAAGAAGAACTAAAAAGCCACAATTGCAGAGTATTTATAAAATAATAATAACATGGCTTCAAATATTTTTAGCACAAACAAAAATAATGAAAGTAGTAAATTAAATAAAATCTAAAAGTTATGAAAAACAGCACAGTGGACTCAAGGGATATAGAGGGAAAAAGTAATGGAAATGAACGCATAAATGGATTAGGGAACAGAAAAATGGTAGAGATGCCAACAGCTTATTCTTAGGGAAAAAAAAATTGAACCACTCATATTCAAGAAAACAGAATAAAATGTAGCACAAACATAAGAACATTAGGAGAAAAGAAAAATACATGTTGATGACGTTAAAGAATCTCTCTCTGCCTGCGTCCCTGCCTGCTTGTGATCTCTCTCTGTCAAATAAATAAATAAATCTTAAAAAAAAAGAAATATTAAAAAAAACAATTATGTAAAATGAACCTAAGAAGGAAAGGAAATACAAAACACAAGGACACAAATAACAAGAGGTAGAAACTCACAATGTTTTGTGAGAGCTAAAATATCTATACTTAAAGAATCACAAGGTTCGGATGATTGCATAATTGAACTTTATCAATCCAATTATGGAACATCAATTTTCATATCAAGTGAATTATTTTCATATCAATTGAATTCCAGAAAAAAAATGTCTGTTTTCTATATTTTGCTATAAAGCCATATGGCTAAGATGCTAACATTGAAGAAATATAACACAACATGAAAGACCAATATTTTAAAAATACACAGAATAAAGCTATATGTTAAAAATAGCTCAATATAACTCCAGTAGGGTTTATCCCAAGGACTACAAATATGGTTTAACATGATAAAATTTATTAGTACAATTCACTACATTTAAATTAAAGGATAAAAGCATATAGTTATTTTGATAGGTAGGAAAATGCTTTGACAAAATTCTAACTTTGTCCTGGATAAAACTTTTTATATACATTATAATAAGCAAATATTCCAAACAATATAAACTGTTTTGGAGAAACTTGAAGAACTTCAAACAAAACTTTGAAATTCTTTGTTGGAAACCCCTACATCTACTTTCCTGTTCATGAGAAAGAGAAGTGGTAGTCGAGTAGGGCACCTGGGTGGCTTAGTTGGTTATGTCTCTGACTCTTGCTTTTGGCTCAGGTCATGATCTCAGGGTCATTAGATTGAGCTCTGTGTTGGGCATGAAGCCTGCTTAAGATTCTCTCTCTCCCATCCCCCTCTATTCTTCCCATCCCCTCTTCCTCTATGCTCATTCTTTCTTAAGAAGAAGAAGAAGAAAGAAGAAGAAGAAGAGGAAGAGGAGGAAGAAGAAGAGGGGGAGGGAGAGGAAGAGGAGAAGGAGAGGTGGTAAGGAGGAGTTGTTATTGTTAACAGTGTAAGTTAAATAACACCAAGATGAAACAATCAGATAAATTCACATTTTGTGAAAATATGAGAGATGATTCATAAATATATACATATATAAATGTGCAGGGAGAGCAATTATAATCATATATATGATTTTTTAGTGTTCAGTGATGAAACATTAGAAAAAATGATTGTCCTATCAACACTATTTTTCATATTTTCTTTCAGATACTAGCCAGTGCAATTACGCAAAGCAAGAAAATAGACAAAAATAAAGGGAGCAAGCACGGTTTTTATTTTGGAAGATTATGGGGGAGGTGAAACTTAAACTAAAACTCATTCCTTGAAAGTTGCATTTCAAGAAAATTCTATGGATTTGAGGTGGTGGCCACAGGGTCTCTGCTTCATTGTCAACTACAATGAAAACTCCTAAACTCCAGTGTTATCCCACCCTTAGAAAACCTGGTGTTGTTTCTGTTTTTAAAGATTTTAGTTATCTGACAGAGAGAGATCACAAGTAGGCAGAGAGGCAGGCAGAGAGAGAGAGAAGAGGAAGCAGGCTCCCCACTGAGCAGGAAGCCCGATGTGTGCCTCAATCTCAAGACCCTGGGATCATGACCTGAGCCAAAGGCAGAGGCTTAACCTCTGAGCCACCCAGGTGCCCTGAAAACCTGGTGTTTTTTGAAGCATGAAGGCTTACAGCTAAAGGTCTGGGTCCCTTTCTCAGAATCTTAGGTTCAGCTCTGCCAAATCTCTGTGTTCTGCTCTGGAACATAAAAGGCAGAAGGAGACCTGCCCACTGGATACTTACCTCAATAAACGCTATACCACCAATCTTGAGGAAAGCCAAGATAAACAACTAAAAACAAAACTGTTACAAATAATAATAGAGTTTAAGTAGATTTTAAATCAGTATAAAAAAACACCATTACCTTTTCTGTATTCAAAGCAGCATCAGTTAGAAATAAAATGAAAGTCAACATCTACAAAATAATATGAATGTGTAGCTTTTGAAAACTAAGAGAAAT
Source organism: Taxidea taxus jeffersonii (assembly GCA_003697995.1). Taxonomy (NCBI): domain Eukaryota; kingdom Metazoa; phylum Chordata; class Mammalia; order Carnivora; family Mustelidae; genus Taxidea; species Taxidea taxus. Next base: position 11,651 of record RCUC01088261.1, on the reverse strand, counting down.
GGAGATACTGAGAAACTAAAATTGATACTAGTGATCTCTGAGAATTATCCAAGTTCTGGGAATTGATTATAATCTCACCAGCCACAGATATTTTCCACAAATGCCAGCAGAGAAAGCAGCATCTGACTGGACAAGGAACAGTTGACTTGACAGGAAGCCAAAGGAGATAGAAAATGGATAACCTAATTCTTCTCTACACTGTGAAGCTACAAAAGTCATACATTTTGCTTCCCCACCCTTGTAACCAAGTACTATCTTGGATATAAGCTGGGTTTGGAGAACCTAAGACTGAGAAGTATGACCGACTGAATGAGCATTATTTTTCCCTAACAGACTCTGAGCATAGAGACAAATTATAATTTTATAACAAATACATAGAGAGATGCTCAAAATCACCAAACCTGAAGGCAAACCTATTTAAATTATGGAATGAGACTAAATCGTACATCAGATTGGACATCATTAGTTGTTTTATTCCTGCAAATCAGTTGTTGGAGATACAAGAGGAAGACCGGATTCACTATATAAAATAAGTAAGTTTACATTTCCCATGCATACATATATATTCTAGGGTGAGTTAAGGTTTGTTATCAAAGATAACTTAGGTTCCTTTTTTAAAGGCACAGACAAAATACAAAAGAAAATGATAAATGCCAAAATTTTAACAAGATTTTCTCAAAATTAGTTAAAATTTCAGAGACCTTTCTTTTCTTATTTTTCACATCTTTTAAAAAATTTTTATAATATGGATTATGTTGGCAATTATAAAAAGTAAGCAAGTTAAATTATAAAAAGAAGGAAAGAAAATAGCAAAAATAATAGGTAAGAATTTTAAGATATATTATCTGGCTAGAAGTAAAACATTAAATTAATGTTAAATTAAAAACATTTACTTTTTTCATCAATTTATTTAATTTCCCATCATCTCCAAGAGTTATATTATTACCCTATTTTATAGAATTGAGGCTTGGTAGAACTAAATAACTTGACCATGGTAATAAAGCTAGATAATATTGAATTATAGATTCAAAACTAGCCAGTTCAACTTCCGAGCACTTAAATTTAACTAACTTGCTCTTTTGCTTCCCATGAGGCACTATAGATCTCCTATTATATGGACTCAGTCTGGCTCTTATACCTTTCTCTCGTCTCATCATTTCTATGAGCAAAAATAGAAAGAGGAGCAACCTGGCAATTCTTATTATGGTCTGGTAAGTTTTTCTGGTTGGTTCACCTAGAAATTAACTTTCTGCTTGTGAATTGTCCACAAAATCCACTTAATGGGAATTATCTGTTGAAAATTTTGAAAGGAAGGGAGAACCTAATGTTATGTGTATTTTTCTCTTTTATTTACCAAATGGTCATGCTGGCATTTCATAGAATAATAAAATAGGAGGCCTACGAGAAAGATAGGACACCATCTAGTCTACCAGAGTCAGTCATTTCAAATTATGTTAAAATGTGTTTAACAGTGCCAACAACATATTAGACAGATAATATGATCTATTGCTATTATATCAGTAATTCTTGTCATTTGTATCGACTGCAAATTTTCACAGATTTTCTGGCCTCTCCTTCCCTTCATGCTTTGTCTAAAGAGTTTATTTATTGACCAGCTTATTATAACCATAATTATTGAGGATGCACAAATAAGACCCAGTATCCTGCTTCCAAAGGTTATAAATTCATAATAAAGATAAAGGCACATAAATTCTCCAGACAGAAGGCACTGGTGTAAATGTCTGTGAAAAATGTGTTGTTTATGTTGAAAGAGATCCTTTTTGGTTAGAGAACTTTTTGGTTAGAGAATAAAGAAAAGTTCATGAAGAAAGTCAGATTTAAAGTGAATCCTCAGATATAGGTAGGGTTTCAACTAGAGGAAATGGGAAATTATTCTGCATAAAAAATCCATATTTGCCATGAAATGGGGGATTGGAAAATAGAACATATGCACAAAGATTCATTGTTAGCCAGGTTGGTTTTAATGAAAGTGGGGAGTAGAGAGAGAGGAGGTAATAACATAGATTCAAACCCATCTGGATAACCCCAAATGTCCCTTAAGAATTTATACTTTAAGGGCACCTGGGTGGCTTAGTGGGTAAAGCCTCTGCCTTCGGCTCAGGTCATGATCCCAGGGTCCTGGGATCGAGCCCCGCATCAGGCTCTCTGCTCAGCAGGGAGCCTGCTTCCTCCTCTCTCTCTGCCTGCCTCTCTGCCTACTTGTGATCTCTCTCTGTCAAATAAATAAATAAAATCTTTAAAAAAAAAGAATTTGTACTTTATTTGTTAAAAAGGGAAGTCAATTAAATTTTTTGATAAGGTAAATATCACAAGTAGAGATTTAATCTTGTGATCACATACTATTTTTATTAAAGTGGAGAGGGAAGCTGAATGTGGAAAAATAAACCAGAGAGTAACTATCACAGCTCAGGTAAGAACCTAAAAGAGAAAAGAAATACTAGAAGTAGAAAGAGAGAGATGCAATGTCAACAAGGTTTCTGTGGGACTTAGTAAAAGATTGGGAGGAATAAAGAAAAGGATATGATTTTGAGTATGGATATTGGCAAACATTTTGGTATTATTGAAGAAAAGAGAAAGTTAGGACCATGGACTGGAATGAGAAAGAGAAATTACTAATTGACTTTTCTCGCATTAAGAATCTGAAATACCTGTGGTACTTGGGGATAGGTATTAATGTCCTACAGGTGGTTGGAAGTACCTCAATATCATTGGGAAGAGTAGTTACGTTGGGAACTACAAACTTTTTCAGCCATTTGCATTGTATAATAGTCACAAAGTTGAGACGATCGGGCTAGATGAGATAGACGATTGAGTGAGGGGAAGAAAGCTATGCAAAAACTTTGAGCAATGCCTACTTTTCAGGAGCAAAAGGATTAGGAAACAGGAGAGGAGACAAAAAGACATGTTTAGAGACTGAGAAAGAGCATAGGAAATACCGAATGTTCAAGAAATTGGTTTTATAAAAGAAAGTTGGACTCCAGTTTTAAATGCTGTGGACTTTTTAAGCTAGAGAAAGGCAGCCTTTGAAAGAAGCATGGAGATAAATGTTGCTAAGCATTATTATGAAGAAATAGATTGATAGACTAATTCAGAAAGAAGCCAAAATACAAAAGTTTGGGTCATGAGTTTATGACTCCCGAATTCCCTCATTCTATAGCTTGTTTTTCACTCTGTAAAAAGATACAATTTTATTTTTAGAACGCATTTCAAAGGTGATTTCAATTTTCCAAGAAAAGCAGTGGTTAATGATTATTTGTTAAGAACGACTGTATTGACAATATAGTGACTATTACTCAGTCAACAGAAAGGATGAATACTCAACTTTTGCATCAGCATGGATGGGATTGGAGGAGATTATGCTGAGTGAAAGATGTCAAGCAGAGAAAGTCAATTATCATATGGTTTCACTTACTTGTGGAACATAAGGAATAACATAGAGGACATTAGGAGATGGAAAGGAAAAGTGAATTGGGGGAAATGAAGGGGAGATGAACCCCTAGAGACTGTGGACTACTAGAAACAAACTGAGGGTCTTGGGGTGGGTATTAAGGAGGGCACATATTGCATGGAGCACTGGGTGTTGTACATAAACAATGAATCTTGGAACACTGCATCAAAACCTAATGATGTATTTTATGGTGACTAACATAACATAATTTAAAAAAAAGACAATATAGTGCAATTTTTATAATGGAGCTATTGTAAGCCATGGAAAATATAAAACTTAGGGCTCCTTAAATCATACATGATGCCTGTTTTACCTAGTTGGTAATCTACTTAGATCTCATCTCCTCAGAATATTCACACTTCAATTATCAGTTGCTCTTATACCCAAATATTGAAAATATGAGGCCACCATATCTGGAGAGCAATTAATTACTTACAAAAGGAAAAATGTCTTTTGCGCTTTTTTGACTAGGTGGAAGTTAAATTCCTGGAACAAAAAGTTTTCACTTGAGAGAAGATCATAGGTTATTTACTAAGTTGTTAATTAACAGAAAAACACATTTTATTTTGCAGGGTATTCAGTGAGATTTTTCTTGAAACTTTAACAATTCTATTTTGAAATCATTTCAGACTTTCAGGTAATTATTTAAGCTTCAAAATCAATGATTAAAACCTATGAAATTCCCTCCTGAGATAAATATAGACAAATTTTAATTGAGTGTGTATGTGGTGTGTATCTGTGCATATTTGGGAGATGATAAATATTTATAAAAATGAAGAGAATTGAAAAGTGAATAATGCTTAAAGAGACCAATTCCTTTGTAAAGGGAATTTCAATATACTTTTATAAAGGACAAGTAAAAGTAAGAATATATTAAGACATTCACAAAGGAAATATTAGAGTTCATACTGAATTTGAGATTTCTAATTTTTTACGTCTTCCACTGATTTCTAGGAATGAAGAGCAAATAAACACTGGACTCAATTTCTTTTTAAATTCTTACTACTTTATTTTGTGAAGAAGGGAAGGGGTATGTATATTATTTGATGATACATTGGGGAATTAAATAATTATAATTTGAAAAAATAAATACACAATTATTTTGTAGTTAGTTAGACATGGACATTACAGTCTGCTGGAAATAAATTTTATACATCAACCATTACTATGATTATCATTTCTAGCCTTGAATTAATATTTTTCTTTGATTTATATGTAAGGTGTGCCTCTAAGATAATATGCTTATTTTCATTTAACCAAACATCTTTATTGAAATATAATTTAGTAAAATTAAATTCGCCCATCTTAAGGTATGGTTTATTAAGTTTTCACAAATGTATACAGAACATTTATATTTTCCCCAAATTTCCCACCTATCCCTCTGTGGTTAATGCTTTCCCTCTACCTTTAAGCCTCTGACTACTGATCTCTACTCTCTGTCACTATAGTTTTACCATTTCTATTGTTTCATACAAAAGGAATCAAACAATAGGGTTTTTTTCTGTCTTCTTTCATTTGGCATAATGTATTTTGAGTTTAATTCATGTTGTTTGTTCTTTGAATTGCTGAATAGCATCCTATTGGTATGCCACAATTTGTTTATCCATTAGCCAGATGATAGAAAACTAAGCTATCTCTATGTCAACATATGTTTTTATTTTCGCTTGGATAAATATCTAGGATTGGGATTGCTGGAATATATGGTAATTATGTACGGTAATTGTATGTTCAACCTTAATAATGGCCAAATTGTTTTCTGAAATCTTTGTGCCATTTGTTTTCCCATGAACAATGTATGCGAGCTTAAGTTACTCCATGTCCTAGCCAACACTTTAATTAAATGAATGGCATTGCATTCATTTAAATTTTCGCTATTTCATAAAACAAGACAAATTTTAAATTTTAGCTATTTCGTAAAACAAGACAAAAATCAGAGAGACAAACCTAAGAAACTCTTATTTTTGTATAATTTTCATCTCCAAAGTTGTGTATCTCCATTTATTTTTTACTTAAAAAAAATTATGTTTAGTTAACCAATATATCATACATCATTAGTTTTTGATGTAGTCTTTGTAGTTTTAATGTAATACCCATCACCTGGTTACCCCACATAGAAGACTCTTAATCAAACAAAGGGAAACAAAGGGAGGGTTCCTGGGGGGGGGTTGGGGGATGGGATACCAGGTGCTGGACCTTAAGGAGGGTATATGATGTAATGAGCACTAGGTGTTATTTAAGACAGATGAATCACTGAACTCTACCTCTGAAACTAATAATATTCTACATTTTAATTGATTTAATTTAAATTAAAAAAATAAAGGCCTTTTGGGCAGTGAAAAAAATAAGAAATAAATTTTAGCTATTTTAGTGGGTATCTAGTGGTTTTCCATTGTAGTTTTAAATTGCACTACCCTAATGATTAGTGATGTTTCTTTAATGACAAATTTGCTATTTGTATGCTTTCTTTGCAAAGTGTTTGTTCAAATCGGTTACCCATTTTTTTTTTTTTTTTTTAATGTCAGGTGGTTATTCCTAGTATTGAGTTGTAAGTGCTCTTCATATTTTCTGGATAGAAGTGCTAAATCTGATGTTTATGTTTTCAAAATACTTTTTCCCTGAGTATTTTATTCTTTTTGATGGTATTGAAACTGAAATTGTTTTTATAATTTCAGTTTTGAATTGTTAATTGCTAGAAACTATAGGAATACGATTTTTGTATATTGATTTTTTTATGCTGAAAATTTACTAAACTTGTTTATTCTAGTAGTTTTTTGGTGGATTTCTGTTTTTTTAAATATATAACACCATGTATCTATGAATAGGGATAAATTTGTGTCTTTCTTTCTAATCTGTCTTCCTTTCTATTCTATTCTATATGACTTTTATTTCCTTTTCTTGCCCAATTTCCCTGCTTAGAATCCTCAGTACAATGTTAAATATAAGTGACAAGTGTACAAATTTTTTGTTTTGTTTTTGTTTTGTTTTGTTTTTGTTTTGTTTTTTGATTTTGGGGAAAAGCATTTAATCTTTCATCCTTAAGTACTATGTTGAGGATGCCTTGTATTTCCAGTTTCTTAAGTGTTTTTTCATGAAAGAGTGTGGATTTTGTAAGAGGCTTTCTGTGCTTAGTGAGATGACGTAGTTTTCTTACCCTTATTTTATGAACATCATGTATTGTATTAACTGATTTTTACTTTTTTAAAAATTTCATTTATTTTTTAAATTTATTTTCAGTGTTCTAGAATTCATTGTTTATGCACCACACCCAGTGCTCTATGCAAATGTGCCCTCCATAATACCCACCACCAGGCTCACCCAACCTACCACTCCCCCCACCCCTCCAAATCCCTCAGATTGTTTTTCAGAGTCCATAGTCTCTCATGGTTCATCTCCCTCTCCAATTTCCCCCAACTCCCTTCTCCTCTCCATCTTCCCAGTCCTCCATGTTATTTCTTATGCTCCACAAATAAGCGAAACAATATGATAATTGACTCTCTCAGCATAATCTCTTCCAATCCCATCCAAGTTGATACAAATTTGGGTATTCATCCTTTCTGATGGAGGCATAATACTCTATTATATATATGGACCATATCTTCTTTATCCATTCATCTGTTGAAGGGCATCTTGGTTCTTTCCACAGTTTGGTGACTGTGGCCATTGCTGCTATGAACATTGGCGTGCATGTGGCCCTTCTTTTCACTACATCTGTATCTTTGGGGTAAATACCCAGTAGTGCAATTACAGGGTCATAGGGAAGCTCTATTTTTAATTTCTTAAGGAATCTCCACACTGTTTTCCAAGTGGCTGTACCAACTTGCATTCCCATTGTAAGAGGTTCCCCTTTCTCCACATCCTCTCCAACACACGTTGTTCACCGTCTTGTTAATTTTGGTCATTCTAACTGGTGTTAAGGTGGTATCTCAATGTGGTTTTGATTTGAATCTCCCTGATGGCTAGTGATGATGAACATTTTTTTATGTGTCTGTTAGCCATTTGTATGTCTTCATTGGAGAAGTGTCTGTTCATGTCTTCTGCCCATTTCTGTGGCATTTTGAATGGAATGGCAGATCCTGGATATCAGCCCTTTGCCTGTATTGTCGTTCCGTGGGTTGCTTTTTGTTTTGTTGACTGTTTCCTTTGCTGTGCAGAAGCTTTTGATCTTGATGAAGTCTGAAAAATTCATTTTCGCTTTTGTTTCCTTTGTCTTTAGAGACATATCTTGAAAGAAGTTGCTGTGGCCAATGTCGAAGAGGTTACTGCTTGTGTTCTCCTCTAGGATTCTGATGGATTCCTACCTCACATTGAGGTCTTTTATCCATTTCAAGTTTATCTTTGTGTATGGTGTAAGAGAATGGTTGAGTTTCATTCTTCTACACATAGCTGTCCAATTTTCCCAGCACCATTTATTGAAGAGACTGTCTTTTTTCCACTGTATATTTTTTCCTGCTTTGTCGAAGATTATTTGACCATAAAGTTGAGGGTCCATATATGGGCTCTCTATCCTGTTCCACTGGTCTATGTGTCTGTTTTTATACCGGTACCATGCTGTCTTGGTGATCACAGCTTTGTAGTAAAGCTTGAAATCAGGCAACGTGATGCCCCCAGTTTTGTTCTTCTTTTTCAACATTTCCTTGGTAATTTGGGGTCTCTTCTGATTCCATACAAATTTTAGGATTGTTTGTTCCAGCTCTTTGAAAAATGCCGGTGGAATTTTGATTGGAATGGCATTGAAAGTATAGATTGTTCTAGGCAGTATAGACATTTTAACAGTGTTTATTCTTTCGATCCATAAGCATGGAATGGTCGTTCATCTTTTTGTGTCTTCTTCAATTTCTTTCATCAGTATTCTGATGAAAACTTTGAGTACAGATCCTTTACCTCTTTGGTGAGGTTTATTCCCAGTTATCTTATGGTTCTTGGTGCTATAGTAAATGGAATCGATTCTCTAATTCCCTTTCTGTATTTTCATTTTAACTGATTTTTAGATGATAAGCCAACTCTGTATTTCTTGAGTAAATTCCACTTCATTATGTTTTATAATCCTTTTTATATGCTGGTTGATATAGTTTGCTACTGTTTTGTTGAGGATTTTTCATCTATATTTATACATAGTATTGGTTTGAATTGTTCTTCTCTTATAATGTGTTTGGTTTTGGTGACAGAGTTATATTGGCCTTATAGAAAGAGTTGGGAAGTGTTACCTTTTCTTCTATTATCTGAGAAGAGATTTTTAAAAATAGGTACTAACTTTTCAAATGTTTAGTAGGATGGACCAATGAAACTATCTAGATCTGGGATTTTCTTTGTGTTTATTATTGGTATTACTAATTGTATTTCTTTTCTTATTATAGGTCTCTTCAGATTTTCTGTCTATTTTTTAGTCTGTTTTGGTAGTTTTTATCTCCCTATAATTTGTTAACTTTAAGTTATCTAATTTTTTGGCTTGGCTTTTTAAATAGTATTCCTTTACAACCTTTTAAAAAAGATTTCTTTGAGACAGAGAGAAAAGCAGACTCCCTTCTGAATGTGGGGCGCCTTGTGGGGCTGTTTCTTGACCCTGAGATTGTGACTCAAGCTGAATTCAAGAGTCAGCACCTAACTGTGTGAGCCAACTTTTGGTTTTGTTTATTTTCTCTATCATTTAAAAAATGTTCTGTTTTATTTATTCTCACTATAATTTTTATCTTCTTTCTGCTTTCTTTGAGTTTCATCTTTTGTTTTGTTTTGTTTTTGTTTGTTTGTTTTAGTTTCCTGAGGTAAAATCTTGAGTTACCTATTTCAGATATTTCTTTGCCAATATGGGCATTTGCCATCATAAATTTTCCTCCAAATATTGTTTTAGCTTCACCCCATGAATTTTGGTATATTGTGTTCTAATTTTTATTCACCTAAAAGCATTTTCTAATCTCTTTGTGATTTTTTTCTTTGCTCCATTGATTATTTAGGAGTTATTTATTTATTTATTTATTTATTTTTTAAAGATTTTATTTGATAGACAGAGATCACAAGTAGGCAGAGAGGCAGGCAGAGAGGCAGGCAGAGAGAGAGGAGGAAGCAGGTTCCCCTCGGAGCAGAGAGCCCAATGTAGGGCTCGATCCCAGCACCCTGAGATCATGACCCTAGCCCAAGGCAGTGACTTAATCCACTGAGCCACCCAGGCACCCCAAGAGTTATTTAATTTATGCATATTTGTGAATTTTCCAAATTGGATTTTATTTTAATTTCTGATTTAAATTTTTTTAAAATTTGAATCCTTCCTAATTCATTCTCTTTTGTCAATATCTAACTATTATTTTTTTTAAAGGTGAGAGAGGCAGAGGAAGAGAGGGAGAGTCTTAAGTAGGCTCCGTGTCCAGCATGGAGCCCAATGTGGATCTCAATCTTAAAACCCTGAGATCATGACCTGAGCTGAAATCAAGAGTCAGATGCTTAGCCAATTGAGCTACCTAGGCATCCCTCTAACTACTATTTTTGAAAGGTCTACTTCTTACTTAAATTCTGTTAGAGTTGATTTCATGTATTTTGATGATCTGTTGTTAGATACATATATGATTTCTGATTTTAAGTCTGGCCTCCTAGAGGTTGTCTTGGTCAGCAGTAGTTATCGGTAAGTCACTGATTTTGATTGTGTCTGCTGAGACGAAATTTTCATCTTTTATTGTTGGATGTATTCATGACTTGGAGATTGCTTTCCTTGTACAAAAAGTGTATGCGTTTAACCATGACTTGTAGCTCAGAATTTCTCTTCATGTTTACTTTTATCCTATCATCTCTCTAGAGATCTGTTTCTTTTTATTTTACCTCCTGGTTATGGGTAATGTTTTCCTCCTTTTTTGCATATTTGATCAGTTTTATTGATGCTGAACAATATGCTTTTTACCTGGTGAGTGCTGGATTTTGTTGTGTTCCTTTTAAGAGTGTTGAGTTTTGTTTGGGCACTTAATTATGTCAAGCATATAGATTTTTTCAAACTTTCTATGGCATTTAGAACAGTATTTAGTCTAGGATTAATTTAACTCCACTGCAAAGGTATGACTTTTCTGAGGATTGTATCCAATGTTCCATGTGTTGAACTTGAAAAGTTAAAGAAAAGCAATGTCAGAGTTGAAATATTTTAGTGAATAGCACAACAGTGAGAGGTATGAGCATTGTTTTCCATACTGCTTCCTAGTAATTCTTTCCTGGCCTCAGGTAGATTTTTCTTGCTCATGTATTGGGTAAATACTCAGCCAAACACTCATGGAGACCTCTGTATAGATTTCTGGAAAACCCCTCTATCCTCTTCTTTTCCAGACTCTGCCAAACAAATGTAAGCATGTCAGCCTCCCAACCTCCAATCTTGTTCTTTTCAACTAAGTCTGCTGACCTCTGTTTGGATTGCCCTTCCACTTATTGAAGCCTCAAACTGCCTCTAGGCAGTAAACTGGAAAAACCATAGAGCTTACTTTTCCTCCTCTCAGGGTTTACTGTCTGAAAGGATTTATTTTCCCATATATTTTGTCCCATTTTCTAGTTGCAAATGGTGAGAAGGTAATTGGTATAGCAGTTAATTCTTCATGGGCATAAACCATGTGACTGATTTCTTAACACAAAATTTTCTATCTAAATGAGTGATTATCTTTCAAAGTAGTAATAATGTTCCAACATTGTTAATGGTTCATAATTAAAAATAAATAAAAATAGCTAACATTAATCAACCACTTACAACTGTGAAATAAAAATAGAGGCATTTTATAAACAAATTTTAGAATTTCCAGTAGAGTCTTCTTCAAAGGCTGATACATCATTTTAGAATATCTTCTATGATTATAAATATTCAATCCTGAGGGGTGATTAAATCATATGAATTTGAGAAGTAAATAAAGTATATAGTCATTAAGAATATTTTTTGGAAGTAAATAAGATACAATTATTGAAAAATATCAGAATCCCTATGATTTTACACGTTTCCCCATTTTCTTTTTCTGGTTAGCTCTTGCATGTGTCTCAAGACTCAATTTAGATAACACCTTCACCAGGTTAGACTCTTTTCTAGCTCCCCCAACTGTGTTTGGTATTAAGTGCTTTCATCTCTGTGTGGCAGAGATTTACTACATGTGTGGCATCTATCAGTTCAGATAACATGGGTGCTTTCCTTTTTTGCTTCCTGCTTTTCTTATATTTTTCTCTTTTTCCCCCC
>RCUC01088258.1:0-17386 GCA_003697995.1 Taxidea taxus jeffersonii | reverse complement strand
AGAGAGGTAACACAAGCAAGGGGGGTGGGAGAGGGAGAAGCAGGCTTTCTGCAGATCAGGGAGCCCGATGTGGGGCTCAATCCCAGGACCCTGGGATCATGACCTGAGCTGAAGGCAGACGCTTAACGACTGAGCCACCCAGGTGCCCCATGATTATCTGTTTTGTGTGTGTTGAGTTTGAGAAAGTCTTTATAGATCCTGGATATCAGCCTTTTGTCTGTACTGTCATTTGCAAATATCTTCTCCCATTCTGTAGATTGCCTCTTTGTTTTGTTGACTGTTTCTTTTGCTGTACAGAAGCTTTTCATCTTGATGAAGTTCCAAAAGTTCATTTTCGCTTTTGTTTCCTTTGCCTTTGGAGACATATCTTGAAAGAAGTTGCTGTGGCTGATATCGAAGAGGTTACTGCCTGTGTTCTCCTCTATGATTCTGATGGATTCCTGTCTCACGTTGAGGTCTTTTATCCATTTCGAGTTTATCTTTTTATATGGTGTAAGAGAATGGTCAAGTTTCATTTTTCTACATATAGTTGTCCAATTTTCCCAGCACCGTTTATTGAAGAGATTGTCTTTTTTCCACTGTATATTTTTTCCTGCTTTGTCGAAGATTATTTGACCATAGAGTTGAGGGTCCATATCTGGGCTCTCTACTCTGTTCCACTGGTCTATGTGTCTGTTTTTATGCCAGTACCATGATGTCTTGGTGATCACAGCTTTGTAGTAAAGCTTGAAATCAGGTAATGTGATGCCGCCAGTTTTGTTTTTCTTTTTCAGCATTTCCTTAGCAATTCGGGGTCTCTTCTGATTCCATACAAATTTTAGGATTATTTGTTCCAGCTCTTTGAAAAATACCGGTGGAATTTTGATCAGAATGGCATTAAAAGTATAGATTGCTCTAGGCAGTATAGACATTTTAACAATGTTTATTCATCCAATCCAAGAGCATGGAATCGTCTTCCATCTTTTTGTATCTTTGATTTCTTTCGTGAGTGTTCTGTAGTTCCTCAAGGACAGATCCTTTACCTCTTTGGTTAGGTTTATTCCCAGGTATCTTATGGCTCTTGGTGCTTTAGTAAATGGAATTGATTCTCTAATTTCCCTTTCTGTGTTTTCATTGTTAGTATATAAGAAAGCAACTGATTTCTGTTCATTGACTTTGTAGCCTGCCACATTACTGAATTGCTGTATGAGTTCTAGTAGTTTGGGGGTGGAGTCTTTTGGGCTTTCCATATAAAGTATCATGTCATCTTCGAGGAGAGAGAGTTTGACTTCTTCATTGCCAATTTGAATGCCTTTTATTTCTCTTTGTTGTCTGATTGCTGTTGCTAGGACTTCTAATACTACGTTGAATAAGAGTGGTGAGAGTGGGCATCCTTGTCGTGTTCCTGATCTCCATGGGAAGGCTGTGAGCTTTTTCCCATTGAAAATATTTGCTGTGGGTTTTTCATAGATAGATCTTATTAAGTTCAGGAATGTTCCCTCTATCCCTATACTTTGAAGCATTTTAATCAGGAACGGATGCTGGATTATGTCAAATGCTTTTTCTGCATCAATTGAGAAGACCATGTGGTTCTTCTCTCTTCTCTTATTGATTTGTTCTATCACATTGATTGACTTGTGAATGTTGAACCCTCCTTGCAATCCAGGAATATTCGAATCCCACCTGGTCATTGTGGATAATCTTTTTAATGTGCTGTTGGATCCTATTTGCTAGGATCTTGTTGAGAATCTTAGCATCCATATTCATCAGTGATATTGGTCTGAAATTCTCCTTTTTTGGTGGGGTCTTTGCCTGGTTTGGGGATCAGGGTAATGCTGGCTTCATAAAAAGAGTCTGGAAGTTTTCCTTCTGCTTCTATTTTTTGAAACATCTTCAGGAGAATAGGTGTTATTTCTTCTTTGAAATTTTGGTAGAATTCCCCAGGGAATCCATCAGGTCCTGGGCTCTTGTTTCTTGGGAGGTTTTTGATCACCGCTTCAATCTCGTTACTAGATATTGGTCTATTCAGGGTGTCAATTTCTTCCTGGTTCAATTTTGGAAGTTTATAGTTTTCCAGGAATGCATCCATTTCATTTAGGTTGCTTAACTTATTGGCATATAACTGTTGATAATAACTTCTGATGATTGTTTCTATTTCCTTGGTGTTAGTTGTGATCTTTCCCTTTTCATTCATAATTTTACTAATTTGGGCCTTCTCTCTTCTTTTGGATTAGTGTGGCCAATGGTTTATTGATCTTATTGATTCTTTAAAAAAACAGCTTCTAGTTTCACTGATGCGTTCTACTGTATCTCTAGTTTCTGTCTCATTGATCTCTGCTCTAATCTTGATTATTTCCCTTCTTATGTGTGGAGTTGGCTTAATTTGTTGTTGATTCTCCAGTTCTTTAAGGTGTAGAGACAGCTGGTGTATTCTGGATTTTTCAATTTTTTTGAGGGAGGCTTGGATGGCTATGTATTTCCCCCTTAGGACTGCCTTTGCTGTATCCCATAGATTTTGGGCCGAAGTGTCTTCATTCTCATTGGTTTCCATGAATTGTTTAAGTTATTCTTTGATTTCCTGGTTGATCCAAGCATTCTTTAGCAAGGTGATCTTTAGCTTCCAGGTGTTTGAGTTCTTTCCAAACTTTTCCTTGTGATTGAGCTCCAGTTTCAAAGCATTGTGATCTGAGAACATGCAGGGAATGATCTCAATCTTTTGGTATCGGTTGAGCCCTGATTTGTGACCCAGTATGTGGTCTATTCTGGAGAAGGTTCCATGTGCACTTGAGAAGAATGAGTATTCTGTTGTTTTAGGGTGGAACATTCTGTATATATCTATGAGGTCCGTCTGGTCCAATGTGTCATTCAATGCTCTTGTTTCTTTACTGGTTTTCTGCTTGGATGATCTGTCTATTACTGAGAGTAGCGTGTTAAGATCTCCTACTATTAATGTATTCATATCAATATGACTCTTTATCTTGATTAACAATTTTCTTATGTAATTGGCTGCTCCCATATTGGAGGCATAAATATTTACAATTGTTAGATCTTCTTGGTGGATAGTCCCTTTAAGAATTATGTAGTGTCCTTCTGTATCTCTGACTACAGTCTTTAGTTTAAAATCTAATTTATCTGATATGAGAATCACTACCCCAGCCTTCTTTTGCAGCCCATTGTCATGAAAAATGTTTCTCCATCCCTTCACTTTCAGTCTGGGTGTATCCTTAGGTTCTAAATGGGTCTCTTGTAGACAACATATGGGTGGGTCCTGTCATTTTATCCAATCTATAACCCTGTGTCATTTTATGGGCATATTTAGGCCATTCACATTGAGAGTGATCATTGAGAGATACATTTTTATTGACATCGTGTTACCTTTGAAGTCTTTATTTCTGTAGATTGTCTCCATATATTCCTGTTCAATGATATTCTTGGGATTTTTCCTCTTTTATAGAACCCCCCTTAATATTTCCTGCAGTATTGGCTTGGTGGTCGCATACTCTTTTAAACCTTGCCGGTCTTAGAATCTCTTTATCTCTCCATCCATTTTGAATGTCAGTCTTGCTGGATAAAGTATTCTTGGCTGCATGTTCTTCTCATTTAGTGCCCTGAATACATCTTGCCAGCCCTTTCTGGCTTGCCAGGTTTCTGTGGACAGGTCTGACATTATCCTGATGGGCTTTCCTCTGTACATAAGGAACTTCTTTTTTCTAGATGCTTTCAAGAGATCCTGTCTATAATTATGATTCATCATTCTCACTATCAGGTGGCTTGAGGTCTTTCTAGATTCTATAATCTTAGGGGGAGACTGTTCTGCCTCTAGTACACGAATGCTGGTTCCATTCACCATATTGGGAAATTTTTCATGGAAAATTTGTTCAACTATATCTTCTAGTCTTCTTTCTTTCTCCTCCCCCTCAGGGATTCCAATAATTCTGACAATGGAACATTTCATGGTATCATTTATTTCCCTAATTCTGTTTTTGTGGCTTCTAAGCTGTTTGTTCCATGCTTCCTCCTAATCCTTTCTATCTGTTTGTCCTCCAGATCACTAATTCTTTTTTTTTTTTAAATTTTATTTATTTATTTGTTAGAGCGAGAGAGAGCGAGAGAGCACAGGCAGACAGAGTGGCAGGCAGAGGCAGAGGGAGAAGCAGGCTCCCTGCCAAGCAAGGAGCCTGATGTGGGACTCGATCCCAGGATGTTGGGATCATGACCTGAGCCGAAGGCAGCTGCTTAACCAACTGAGCCACCCAGGCATCCCCAGATCACTAATTCTATCTTCTGTCTCAGTTACCCTAGCTTTTAGAGAATTTAGATTAGATTGGAACTCATTGAGAACATTGTGAACATCATCCCTGGTGGTTTTCACTTCTGCCCTAATCAATTCCATTTTGTCATCCATGGCTTTCTCCAACTTAGCTATTGCCTGGATAATTGTTAGCCTGAATTCCCTTTCTGACATATTGTCTATGTCTATACCATTAGTTCTGTTGCAGAAGGCCCAGCCTCTGATTTTTTCTTCTGTTGGGCATTCCTTTTCCTAGTCATTTTGGTGAGAGATGGCTGAACGGATGTAGCTGAATGTATCGACCGTGGTGCAGGCAAGATGTACCCTGGAACACTTCTGAGCAATCAAGAGTCCCCTCCCAAACGAAAGAAAAAAGAAAGTAAAAAAAAAAAAAGAGAGAGAGAGAGAGAGAGAGAGAGAGAGAGAAAGAGACAGGAAAAAAAAGAAAGATAAAATAAAAGAGAAGGCCCAGCCCAAATGGGCTCCAAGGTAAGATTTATGAAGTATACAAACAAAAACAAACAAAAAGACTGATAAAAGTAGATGACAAGAGAAAAAAATAAATATACAAAAACAAAACAAAACAAGAACTTCATCAAAAAGAACCCCAAGTATAAGATTTATATACAATACTACCAGGGCAAAAACAAATACACAGAAACACTGGCAGGAGAAAAAGATGGGAGAGTGGTTATAAATTCTCAGTGTGGGCGAGGAAGGTTATTTTGATTCTTCCTGGATGTATCTCGATATCTTTGTTAAAGGACTCAACTTTCCTAAGATAAAGGGGGATTAAAAACTGGTTTACCTATAGAGGTAGCATTAATTGGGGAAAGGGGAATACCTTGAAGTTTAACTCTATATGAATATTAAAAAAATTAAAAAAGAATAACCTAAACTAAACTAAAATAAAATTTTAAAAAATTTAAAAAATAGAAAAGCAAAAGAAAAACACAGGTATATGTATCAAAAAGTTCAGGTTAAAAGGTTATTATGGAATTTGATGTACTGGACATCTCAATGTGATGGTAAATAGGTTAAAAAATTATCTATAAAAAAAATGAACCAGAATAGTGGAAGCGAATTAAAAATAAAAGTTGTATCTATGACATAGTGGTGATTGTTCCTCTTGTCTTTTTGTTGTTGTTGTTGTTGGTTTTCTGGGGGAGGGGCCTGCCACATGGTTTTTCAGGCACTGTTTCCTGAGTTAAGTCCTCCTGCCCCCATCAAGGGGGTGGACTCTGAGGAAACCGGTTTTTCAGGCTTTTGTTCTCTGGAGGTTTTGTTTGTTTGTTTGTTCATTTGTTTTCTCTGGCCTTGGCAGCTTTTGATTGTTTTTGGAGGTTTAGAGGAAAGCAAACTACCCCCAGACCTCCCTCTCAGAGAGAAGCCTCAGTCTGTTCCCCTCTGGGTGCTCCAGAGTACATAAATTCCCCTTAGCCGCTGGCAGAGAACATTCCCAGACACAGTCTCTGGGGACACAGGAACTCCTGCTTGTACCCAAAACCATGATAGCTGCAGCTATCTGGGCAGTTCCAGACCGCCAGAGAGGTTCCAAGCAGTGATAGGGCACTGAGATTTTCCCACGGGCCCCGCGGGCTGGGAGTGCTCAGACTCTCCAGGTCGAGAGTGTCCCCGCTGGAGCCTGCTCAAACCTCTCTCAGGGACAGGTGAGGGGCAGGACTCAGGCTCTGGTAGCAACTCAGGCTCTGGGAGCGGTGTGCAGAGAGTGCAAAAGGCTGTATTTCTGCCAGCTGGCAAGGCTCCCTGCCCCTCATGGGAGCTGCTACCCAGATGCTCTCAGGTGTGCTGGCAGCCCAGGGACCAAGACCTGGCTTCTTTGCAGCACTCTGTCTGGCTCAGCACCAGGGGTGACTGCCCTGGGTCTGGGGCTCAAGTCCCTGTCCCCAACTGCCCCGATTCCCACAATCTTCCCCCCAGGATCCTTTGCTCTCTTTGAGTGCCCCCAACCAGACTTCAAGTCAATGCTGGTCCCCAATCATAGGGCACTCTCTCATTGGGGTATCACTTTCCAATGGGTCGCTTCTGGTTGCTCCCTCCCCCTTTTGTTTATCTTCTGATATCAGTCCCATGTTCCCACTCTGCTTTACCTGCCCACAGGCATCTTATGCCCCCGTAGAGATCCAGAAGTGTTTATTCTAATCTCAGGCTCATTTCATGGGTGATCAGAGTTCTTTGGTAGGTAATCAGCTCACTTTAGGGTAGAGGTTGAAAGGGTGCCTCCTCCTACTTCCCCGCCATCTTGTCTCCAAAATATATAAATTATAATACAAGTTCTCTTTGATCATGAGGTTCCCTATGATGTCATTTCATCTCTTCTAGAACCAAGCTTCCTAGGGGAACTGTTTTAAACTGTTTGAATGGCTTTGAATCCATCAACTGGGGGCAGTTTAACTGTGCTATTCACTCATTCCCATCCAACATCATTTATATCTAGTAGGTTGGCTAGAGATCATAATTACTGACTATGGAATGTAGAGGAATTCAAGGACTAACACAAGAACCAGGCTCATCAGTTTGGTTTCTAAACCCTGAATTTGTTACCTGCAATCCTTGTGGATACCAATAGCAATACCTTTTAAGTCTGGGGTTGAAAGCCTGTATGGGAGGAATGGAAGAAAGAGCAGCCCAGCCAAATTCTTAACATTTAAGAATTTGGGTCTTTTTGGACCTACATGTTGGTCTCTTTGGACCCACATGTTGGGTCTTTTTGGACCCACATGTTGGCTTTTTGGACTCACATGTTGGCTGCCCCTGCTTTTCCTGCACCTCCTATATCATCACTGCATACATGAATTTCTGTTTCCTGGTCTTTTGTTTGTTTGTTTGTTTCCTGATCTTAAACGCAGCTTGCCATGTATTTAATTTGACTTGGATAATCTCTGCTACTTGATCATTACACTGCAGCACTGGATACAATTGCTGCCCCTGAACTTTCAGTAACTGAAGCATCTCCTCACTTTCTTTCTCTCTTTTCATTCTTTTTTTCCTTTGGCTCCACAGATTTAATGTTAACACGTGTCAGTACAGTACCTGATACAAACAGACTTCTGAACCTTCTCACTAAACCCATGTCTAGGTCTACCCATGTGAACTAATATATTTAGAGAAAGCAGGTGAAAAATATTCATGTTGGTATTTGAAATTTTGGGTGTGAAAGTAGAGCTCTAGGCCTTTGCCAATTTTGATTAGTACTTAATATGGGATTTTTCTTCTAAGATTTTGAGTAAATGATCTGTAATTATCATACCCTATGACTTCTTTGTCCAATTCTATAAGAAAATAAACAAGTAATAAGACAAGCTGGTAACTTTTCCCTTTCCACTCTCTGGAAGAGTTTAATGATTGATATTAACTTATTCACAAATGTTTCGTAAAATTTTCTTGTGAAGCCACCTACTCTGGAGTCTTCTTTGTGGATAATATTGTTTGTCTGATTGGTTTCTTTGTATTAAAAATTTAATTTTCTTAAGGTTATAAGAGAATTTAAGTTTCCTACTGTTGTTGAATATTCAGAATGTACTTCTTTTGGACTGATATATATATATATATATATGTATATATATATATATACATATATATCAATACATATAAAAGAATTAACAGGGAGGTTAATTAAATTGATTTTTTGTCAAGAGAATATTCCATTGTGGGGGCTTCTGGCTGGCTCAGTCATTAAGCATCTACCTTGGCCCAGGTCATAATCCCAGGGTTTGGGATCAAGCCCCACATCAAGCTCCCTGCTCCACAAGAATCCTTCTTCTCCTTCTCCCACTCTTTCTGCTTGTGTTCCTGCTCTCACTATATCTCTGTCAAATAAATAAATAAAGTCTTAAAAAAAAGAAAATATTCCATTGTGAATCAGAGTTTCAACTAACCAGTATGATCAATTTAATTGTGAGATGCCATTCTTAGTGCCAGCTAGGAAATATTAAGTTAGTATCTTGTAGTATATAAAGATATGTGTAGGGGCACCTGGGTGGCTCAGTGGGTTAAAGCCGCTGCCTTCGGCTCGGGTCATGATCCCAGGGTCCTGGGATCGAGCCCCGCATCGGGCTCTCTGCTCTGCGGACAGCCTGCTTCCTTCTCTCTCTCTGCCTCTCTGCCTACTTGTGATCTCTGTCTGTCAAGTGAATAAATAAAATCTTAAAAAAAAAAAAAGATATGTGTAAGCAAAAAGAAATGTTATGTACAGATCTTGAATACAGAAGGAAAGCAGGAATACAGAAGGAAAGTAGCTATGTAGAGATAAATTAGTTAGGTTACATGATTTTTTAAAACCCATATACTTTAGGCATTTAACCTAAACTCTTTATAAATGATAACTGGGTTTAGATAATAGATTCTCATCTATAGTTGAACAGTAGAGTCACCTATGGATATTTTTCCAAATATTGATACACGGTCCAAACCAATTAAATGTAGAGCTTGGGGTTGAGATCTACCATCTGTGTTTTGTAGAAGCTCCGAGTGATAATAGGGTAAAGCCAACTCTAAGAAGTTGGATCGGTAAAAAATTGCTGTCAAGACAAAATGCATAGGTTTGAAGTACCACACTTTTATTACTGTACTATGGCAAGCTCAAAGTAAAATTTGGGATTGAAATACTGCTTTTTAACACCTACTATCACCTGAGTCTATTCAGGAGACAAGGAATAAAGCAGTAAATAAGCAGTCTAATACCCTGGTCTTAATGGAGTATAGATTTGGGTTACGGCAAAAGAGGAGTCACAAATAAGGAAGAAATAAAATATCAAGGGGGCCCTCATAAGAATTTATGTTTAAGGAATGGGAAGGAGAAGGTGGTAATGGGATTGTAGCAAGAAAAGATGGCACAATGGTAAACAGAAGTCACCTCATAGCAGACCTTGCAGTTGAAGCCAACAAGATTAGATTTCACTCAGAACTTTTAACCCAGGAAAATAAAAGTTTGGTTTAAAGAATGGGGCCATCCTTGATGCAGTATGAAGAATAAATTGAAGAGGAATCAGAGAGGAAGCAAGAGGACCAGTTGAGAAGAAAGATATTTATGTGTTCACATGATAAAGGGTTTTTTTTTAATTAAATTAAATCAAATTAAAATTTTTTCATTGTTCCAACATTCATTGCTTATGCACCACACCCAGTGCTCCATGCAATACGTACCCTCCATAATACCACCCACCAGACTCACCCAATCCCCCACCCCGCCCCTCCAAACCCTCAGTTTGTTTCTCAGAGTCCACAGTCTCTCATGGTTTGCCTCCTCCTCCAATTTCCCCCAATTCACTTCTCTCTATCTCCCAATGTCCTCTGTGTTATTCCTTACGCTCCACAAGTAAGTAAAACCATATGATACTTGAGTCTCTCTGCTTGACTGATAAAAGGTTTTTGACTTGTTAGAATGAAAGCATTAGTGAGAGAAAGGTAGATGACACAGAACATATTTTGAAGATTGAGCTGACAGGGATTGCTAAAGAATTTCATGCAGGGAAAGAAAGGAATAAAGAATGACTTCTAGGTTTTTGGTTTCAGCAACAGGGTAGACAATAAGATGGTGAAGACAGAGGGGAAGAGCATAATGTGAAGAAGATGAAATCAGGAGTGGAGTTTTGTTTTGCCAGTGTCAAATTGTGATTGCTATTAGATATCCAAATAAAGGTGTCCAATGGCAATTGGACATACAAGTCTGGAGCTTTCAGGCAAAAGCAGACCTGACATAGAAGTTTTGAGTCAAATATATTGTGACAGGTGAGTCAAACTTCCAGTGAGTAACAGTGAGTCATGGGGAGACTATTGGTCACAGTGACTATAATGATAAGGTTGTTGCCCAGAGCACAAAAAGAGAGGCACAACTGAATCTGGCATCAGGCTTAGCAGGAAATCAGTTCTTAGGAAGAGTTGGGATATACACAGAAGTCAGAAGTCAAGCAATAGTTTGAGAGCATTGAAGAAGCAACAGATTAGGCAAAACAGTGAGTCATACCTCAGCAAAAAGAATGACTGGGTAACTCTTTATGTGGTCTCAACACATTTGCTTCTCTTTCTGATGGAGGTAGAGTCAGTACTGGAGTATGGCGAACTCATGGCCCAAAACTGAAATAGGGGACCTGACCAAGTGAACTATTAACTAAATTAATGTGGCCAGAGATAAGCTAGACATTCAGCATAGACTTAGGAACCTTAAAGATAAATATCTCTGTGGCTTTAATTAAATCTGGGAATATGATTTTGCTGATCAATCAGAAAATACTTTCTTTGGAGGAAAGTGTTTACTAAATCTGGAAATACACACACACACACATGCACACACACACGCACATATGCAATATACAGACACATATGTGTTTATCTACAAATGTAGTAATCCTAGAACTAGTAAACTATGCAATAAAAAGTCAGAGTTACTAAGTATAATTATTTTTTTTTTGCATAATTTGAACTCATTGGCATGTAAACTCTACTGTATTTTCCCTAGGCTGTGTTTTTTATGTAACTAAAGTGAAAAAAAAAGATTTTACTACAGAGTATGTTTGTGATAGTAGAGGGAGTAAAATGTTTTATAAATAAGGGTAGTCTTTTGAATCCAAGATTTTGTATTGTTTCTGGCATGATTTCTTTATATAGTAAACAAGCCATCTGTACACATCTGATCATTTCCTATGTTTTCCTTAACAACAACAACAAAAAGTCCAAAGAACATTTTTTGCATATCTGCAGTGTTCTTATATTATTTCGGATTTATCACTTTTGAGTTGCATAGAATTTGTTGCCACTTCAGAAAATATTCAAAGTGGAAAAAATTACTGCTTGGCAAGTAGGTAGATAACTGTAGCTTTGAGGAAATGTTGGTATTCCCCTATCAGTCCATTTGGAGGATTAATTTTTTTAATTTTCAGAATATACAAAGTAATTATTAGTATGCATGTATTATCCACACAGATAAATAATGGAATTAATTTTTATGTGTCAGCATACTCAAGAAAAATAAAAAATAGCTGCCTACTTTGATATAGTGTAAAGTCATAAGTTCAGAGGATAGACTGTCTATTTAGAGAACAGATAAGCTCTAGGTTTTTTAACTCCTTTGTCTTGGTCCTTAGCCCTACTACCGCAGGTAAGGAAGAAGAAAGTGAGTATGAAACTCTAATTACTCAGTTTTTCTAATTACTCACAGTTACAGTAAAAGATGTAAAGTCCAAAGCATATTAAAAACTTCCCATCTGAGATTAGAGTTATCTTGGGCTTCCCTTAGCCTATATTATAACCAGATATCTAACAATTATTATATGTGTGATTTCTTGTATCTATTATTAACACAATTTAAATGCAGTTCTACTGAAAAATGAAGTGGAAATACCTATTTATTTCATCCTACTGTGAGTGAGTTCTAAAGTCAACTGCAATTGTTCTAGCATCTGGTAAGAAACAGAGCTGAGAAGTAAGCAATGTACTGGAAGGTGGGTACCAGACAACTGCATGCAAACCCGGTTCAGGCTGTGACTGAAGTCGACTGATCTGTGTGTAATCCAGTACCTACTCAAAAAGAAAGTATGGGAAGAAGGGAGGAAAGAATGGCTATTTCCATCTATTTAGATATTTTGGCTGGAATATCCCTAAATCATTAGGGATTGTATTATTTCTCCAATAAGGACATTTGAGCTAAGTGTAGTAGACACTATTAGTCACTCTGCCTTTACTGCTATATCCATTACTTTCTTCCAACAAAACCTATTTTTAATGTCACATTTTATATCTTTTATATCACATTTTCATCATCCATTTATTCTTCCACATACATTTAAGTTGTTTCCATGCCTTGGTGCAATGAACATGGGAATACAGATATCTTTTTTTTTTTTTAAGGGTTTTATTTATTTATTTGAGAGAGAGTGAGAGAGAGCATGAAAGGGGAGAAGGTCAAAGGGAGAAGCAGACTCCCCATGGAGCTGGGAGCCCGATGCAGGACTCGATCCCAGGACTCCAGGATCATGACCCAAGCCCAAAGCAGTTGCTTAACCAACTGTGCCACCCAGGAGCCTCTACAGATATCTTTTTGAGATCATTTTGTCTCATTTGGGTATATACCCATACGTGGAACTGCTAGATCATATGGTAGTTCTGTGATTACTTTCTCAAGGAAGGTCCATGCCCTTTTGATTATACCAATTTACATTTCCAGGGTTCTCTTTTCTCTAATCCTTGCCAGCATTTGATACCAGCCATACCCGCAGATATAAAGTGATATCTCACTGTGGTTTTCATTTTCATTTCTGTAATAATTAGTTGTGTTGAACATCTTTCCATGTACATGTTGGCCATTTGAAAACAAAATGTCTGTTTAGGTCCTTTGCCCATTTTTAAAAATTTCAATGTCCCTTTCATTGTGCTGTTTAGCCTATTTGAGTTTTATTTTTGTCATTACATTTTTTACTTATAAATTTTCAGTTATTTTTCTTTATGTTTTCTGTTTCTTTGCTGGCAGTCTCTAATTTTGTTTCACATGTGTTTTTAAAGGATCACTAACATTTTTAGGATTGCTTCAAAACTTTGTTGGGTGATTGCAACATCTCTGTATTTTCAGTGTTGGCATCTATTGATTCTCCCTTTTTTCAGTGAAATATTCCTGGTTCTTGGTGTGATCAGTGATTTTTTTTTTAATTGAAACCTGGACATTTTGAGTACTGTTTGAGATGCTGAATCTTACTAATTTTCCATTTTACCTTATTTTCTCTGTCAGTGCCCTAATAGGGAAAAAGGGGAAATGCTATCTTATTGCTGCCAGATAGGAAAAGAGGTCTACTTTTCCCCCTTGGCCACTGTTGACACATTCAGCCTTTTCTGACCCTGCCTTGGAGGTTGAGCAGGGATCAAAAAGCTTGAGAGCTCTGTCACAGTGTACGGAGGGTGGAAGTCCAGGTTTCCTATTTAGCTATTGTTGGTGTGGGTGGAACTGGGCCCACAATTTTTTCTCTGCTATTTGACTGCAGAAAAATCATTAACATTTAAAGTTGTTCTGTCACACTAGGTTGCCTCTTTCCCAGTCCTTTGGTTACAGATATATATATCCATACATAACATATATATCTTACATATATATACATATATATGTATATATATGTTTGTATATATGTAAATTGAAATACAGCATTGTATTAGTTTCAGGTGTACAATGTAGTGATTTAACGCTTATATGCTGTGAAAGAAATGATCACCACCATAACTCTAGTTACCATACATCACCATAAAACTTTACAAAAAAGGTTTATCTGAAAATGAGAATTTTCAAGATCCACTCTCCTGGCAACCTAGAGGTACACACCACAGTACTATTGACTATAGTCACCGTGCTGTATACCACATCCCCATGACCTGCCTGAAGTCCATGCCTCCAGACCCCCTTTACTCATTTTGCCCATCCTCCAGCTCCCCTCTACCCAGCAGCCACCACTCTCTTCTTCCTGTCTATGAGTTTTGTTTGCTTTGTTTATTTTTTTATTCTACATATAAGAGAGATCATGTAGTATTTGTCTTTCTCTGTCTGACTTATTTCACTTAGCATAATACTCTCTAGGTTTATCCATATTTTTGAGAATGGCAAGATTTCGTTCTTTTTTATGGCCAAGTGATATTTCAGTGTGTGTGTGTGTGTGTGTGTGTGTGTGTGTGTGTGTGTATGCATTCCACATCTTCTTTACCCATTCATTTATTCATGGACACTCATTTTCTACATTTTGGCTATTGTATATAATGCTACAGTGAACATAGGGATGCATATATCTTTTCAGATTAGTTTTCTTTTCCTTTTCTTTGGATAAATACCCAGAAGTGGAACTGCTGGATCATATGTTAGTTCAATTTGTAATTTTTTGAGGACCACCCATACTGCTTTCCATAGTGGCAAACCAATTTATATTCCCATCAATATGTAGAAGGGTTCTCTATCCTCACATCCTTGCCAACACTTTGTATCCCCCGTCTTTTTGATAATAGCCATCCTAACAGGTATGTGTTGGTATCTCATTGTGGCTTTGTTTTGTATTTCCTGCTAATTAGTGGTGTTGAGCAACTTTGCATATACTAGGTGACCACTGGTATGTCTTCTTTGGAGTAATGTCTATTCAGATCCTATATGCAATATCCATATATATCTTTTGAAAAATACATAACAATGTCTTCACCTTAAAAAAGTATTGAATGAGTAAATTGATATATAGTGGGCATATTTCTCCTGTCCTTAAAGAGAAAGTTTAAAATTATCTCTTGGTTTTTTTTTTTTTTTTAAGATTTTATTTATTTATTTGTCAGATAGAGAGAGAGCGCAGGAGCGAGCACAGGCAGACAGAGTGGCAGGCAGAGGGAGAAGCAGGCTCACTGCTGAGCAAGGAGCCCGATGTGGAACTCGATCCCAGGACGCCGGGATCATGACCTGAGCCGAAGTCAGCCGCTTAACCAACTGAGCCACCCAGGCGTCCCATCTCTTGGTTTTATAAGTAAAAAAGAATTTGGTCAGCTTTCTTTCCCTGTACCCAGACATATTGAAAATATTCAAGACCATGAAATTTTAATTTGCTTTTCAATAGTGAGTGCTAAAATAACACAAATAGCAGTGAGTTCATGTTTCCATCGTTTCGTGAAGATTTTTTGTTTTTTTTTGTTTTTGTTTTGCTTGTTTGTTTTTGTGGTTTTGTAAGGGTAAGTTAATCACAGATACTTGTAAAAACACTTAGGTATTTTCCAAACTTAAGCGTCTATGATTTAGAAGCTTAGAGCAATAGGAATGAATACTCCAGTACTACTTGTGGTATTAAGGCACATCGCAACTTAGTCTCTAACATTCTCAGTGGAAAACTGGATCAAAATACAGCATTTTATTTTTCTTTTAGAAGATTATCTCTGAGTTTCTGTAATATTAAAATGTAAAGCATTTTTTAAAAAGTTTTATAGTAATCCTGACATTGCTACTTAAGATAAAAAATAACTTAGAGAGTATGAAATCTATGTTTCCTTAAGAAATAGGCTTTGGGGCACCTGGGTGGCTCAGTGGGTTAAAGCCTCTGCCTTCAGCTCTGGTCATGATCCCAGGGTCCTCGGATCGAGCCCCTCATCGGGCTCTCTGCTTGGCAGGGAGCCTGCTTCCTCGTCTCTCTCTCTCTCTCTCTGGCTGCCTCCCTGCCCACTTGTGATCTCTGTCAGATAAATAAATGCAATCTTTAAAAAAAAAAAAAAAAAAAGAGGGCGGAGGAGTCAAGATGGCGGAGAAGTAGGAGGCTGAGACGACATCAGCCAGCAGGAGATCAGCTAGATAGCCTATCAAACCATTCCGAACACCTACAAATCCAACAGGAGATCGAAGAGAAGAAAAACAACAATTCTAGGAACAGAAAATCGACCACTTTCTGAAAGGTAGGACCAGCGGAGAAGTGAATCCAACGCGACGGGAAGATAGACCCCAGGGGGAGGGGCCAGCTCCCGGCAAATGGCGGAGCACAAAATCAGAACTTTTAAAAGTCGGCTCCACGGAGGGACATCACTCCAGAGGCTAAACTGGGGTGAAGACCTCACGGGGACAACGTGGACTCAGGTCCCACGGGGTCACAGAAGGATCGGGGGTGTCTGAGTGTCGCAGAGCTCACAGGTATTAGAGCGGGGAAGCCGGCTGCGGAGACAGAGCCGAGATTTCCTAGTGGTCTGTGACACGGACCGGTGCTCTGTGGCACTGGCCGGTGCTCTGTGCGAGGGGTCCCCACAAGATCCGGGGAGACTCCGACCCGGGAGAGCTCAGGGATCTACGGGGTTCGGAGACTCCAGGTGGGACTCTGCCAGAGACAGAGACGCTTGGTCACAGGCTGGGTGAGCTCGGAGCGCTCCCAGAAGCCAGTGAGACGGGACTGCTTAGGCACGATTTTCTCTGAGCGGGGTCTGCGGACGCGCGGTGTCTGCAGGCGGGCGGTGTCTGCAGGCGGGCGCGCGCGCGCACTCTCCGGCGCAAACGTGGGCTAGGGAGACTGGAGGGATTAAACGCTTTTCTCTGAAGGCGCACTGAAGACTGGGGCCCCTAGCTCTCGGCTCCTCTGAACCGGAGATTGGGAGGCCGCCATTGTCATTCCCGTCCTCCGGAACTCTAGAGAAAGCGCGTTCAGGGAACAAAAGCTCCTGAAAGCAAACCTGAGAGGATTACTTAGCCCAGCCCCTGGTAAGGGCGGGCAACTCCGCCTGGGGCAAAGACACCTGAGAATCACTACAACAGGCCCCTCCCCCAGAAGATCAAAGAAATACAGCCAAGACCAAGTTCACTTAACAAGGAGAACAGCGGATTCTTATCTGGACAAAATGACAAGGCGGAAAAACTCACCACAAAAAAAAGAGCAGGAGACAGGACCGAAGGCTAGGGACCTAATCAATACAGACATTGGTAATATGTCAGATGTGGAATTCAGGATGACGATTCTCAAGGTTCTAGCCGGGCTCGAAAAAGGCATGGAAGATATTAGAGAAACCCTGTCAGGAGAAATAAAAACCCTTTCTGGAGAAATAAAAGAAATAAAGTCTAATCAAGTTGAAATAAAAAAAGCTATTAATGAGGTGCAATCAAAAATGGAGGCTCTTACTGCTAGGATAAATGAGGCAGAAGACAGAATTAGTGATATAGAAGACCAAATGGCAGAGAATAAAGAAGCTGACCAAAAGAGAGACAAACAACTACTGGACCACGAGGGGGGAATTCGAGAGATAAGTGATGCCATAAGACGAAACAACATTAGAATAATTGGGATTCCAGAAGAAGAAGAAAGAGAAATAGGAGCAGAAGGTATACTGGAGAGGATTATTGTAGAGAATTTCCCTAATATAGCAAGGGGAACAAGCATCAAAATCCAGGAGGCGCAAAGAACACCTCTCAAAATCAGTAGGAACCGACCCACACCCCGCCATCTAATAGTAAAATTTACAAGTCTTAGCGACAAAGAGAAAATCCTGAAAGCAGCACGGGACAAGAAGTCTGTAACGTACAATGGTAAAAATATTAGATTGGCAGGAGACTTATCCACAGAGACCTGGCAGGCCAGAAAGAACTGGCATGATATATTCAGAGCACTAAACGAGAAAAACATGCAG